>LOJH01008224.1:18535-29874 GCA_001685095.1 Ellobius talpinus | reverse complement strand
TTGGATTCAGTTTGCCAGTATTTTATTGAGTATTTTTGCATCAATGTTCATGAAGGAGATTGTTCTGTAATTTTCTTTCTTACTAGTCTTTGTATGGTTTGGATATCAGGGTAGGAATCCACAAGGATGACTCCAGCTAAGACTCCTAAAAATAGTGGAGAGGGTGCCTGAACTGGCCTTCTCCTGTAATCAGATTGGTGACTAACCTAATTGCCATCATAGAAGAAGCTTCATCCAGGAACTGATGGAAGCAGATATAGAGATCCACTGCCAAGCACTAGCCCGAGCTCCTGGAGTTCAGTCGAAGAGAGGGAGGAGGGATCAAGTGGTGGTGGGGGAGGGGCAAGATCATGATGGGGGAAATCCCCAGAGAAAGCTGATCTGAGCTAGGGAAGCTCACAGACTCTGGAGAACACCTGGAGAACCTGCATGGAACCCAATTAGCCCCTCTGAATGTGGGTGACAGTTGTCTGACTTGGTCAATTTTTGAGACCCCTTGCAGTGGGACCAGGATTTATCCCTGGTGCATGAGCTGGCTTTTTGGAACCCATTCCCTCTTTTGGGATACCCTGCTCAGCCTTGATTCAGTGGGGAAGGACTTGGTCCTGCTTCAACTTGATGTGCCAGGCTTAGTTGACTCCCCGTGGGAGGCCTGAGGAGTGAATGGGGGGTAGAGTGGGGGAATGAGAGGAAGGGAGAGAGGGGGAACTGTACTTGGTATGTAAAAATGACTTTTAAAAAGGAAAAAAATAGAAAATTAAAAAGAAAATAAAATTGCATTAAAAAAGAATTATTTTAAAGGCCCATGTTGGGACATCTCTTTATTCCCAACACTCAGTAGTCAGAGACTACTACAGAGACAAGTGTATCTTCTGTAAGTCAAGGATGGTATGATCTACCTGGCAAATTTCCAGTGCAACCAGAGCTATATAAAGAGACATTGTCTAAAAAACAAAAATGTAGAAAAAAATGGAAAAAGAAACTCATTAATAAATAAATGTGCTGGGTGGTGATGGCACACACTTTTAATCCTGGCACTCCGGAGACAGAAACAGACAGACCTCTGTGAGTTCAAGGTTTACAGAGTTCCAGGACAGGCTCCAAAGCTGTGGAGGGAAACCCTGTCTCGAAAAACAAAACAAAACAAATGAAAGCCAAAAACCAAAAACGTGCAATATCCTGCAAACAAAGACAACAGGGCAAGAACCCTCATCTGTGAGAAAGCTTCCTCCCCTGGGTTATGATAAACCACGTACATGTATGGTGGATGTACTTGTGGATGTTGGTGGAAAGGAGTCTTTGATTAGAAATAGACTTATAACAGATGCCAAAGAGATGTCATAAGACCACATGCCAATGGTGAAAAATTTTCTTAGGTGTTTTTTCCCCCCTGGTTTGTTTTCATGAAAAGAGGTTGCACCTTAGCTGATATTAACCAAATGAATTATCTTGATTTAGATCCATGTGTAAGGAACCTGTGGGCACTGCAAGGTTTACTCTGTAAATTCCAAGACATTCTCAAAGGAATGCATTGTTGCTTATGAGATCCTTTCTGGGTGGGTTAGTTGCAGTGAATTTTATTCTGTTAGCCTTGCTTCCAACAGCCACTCCTTATCACCTTATGTAACATGGTGGACCATTTTTTCCTGTGCCAGTATTTGTAAGTTCATGTATATAGTATGTTTGCATGTTTCACTTTTAAGGAAAGGCTGAAAACTACTCAAAGTTGGACTTAAAGTTTGATTCAAGTTGATAGAATTTGATAGAACATCAGTAGAAGCTTATATGTATTTTTTATGGAGCATTAGTTGTAATTTTTAAGTAAAATGGTTTGAAACAAAAGTATGTGGCTGTTTATGTTATATTGCTTGGCATATATACATATATTAAGAGTCAAGATAGACCATGAAAGATGAAACACATCTCACTTAGCATATGAAAAATGTAAACAAATGATTCACTCATAATTTTCATGAATATTTTAGGATTTACAAAACTACCAATTAGTATTTTTGAGTAATCTATATAATTTATTAAAATTAATGTTACTTTCTTTACTTACAGGTCAACAAATTAGAGTTGGAACTAGAAAGTGCCAAACAAAAATTTCAAGAAATGACTAACAACTATCAGAAAGAAATTGAGGTCAAAAAGATATCAGAAAAAAAGCTTTTGGGAGAGGTAGAAAAACCTAAATATGTTCAAAACTTACTATGCTAAAAATGTTTGTTGATTAGTTTAAAAAAATAAGTACTTTTGCTGGGCAGTGGTGGCACATGCCTTTAATTCCAGCACTTTTGGAGGTAGAGACAGGGATCTCTGCGTTCAAGGCCAGCCTGGTCTACAGATCAAGTTCCAGGACAGCCAGAACTACACAGAGAAACCTTGTCTCAATTTATATATAATAGTCACTTTACTTTTTGAAACTTGCTAAAATAAATCAAACAAGTGATACATTTTTTACTTACTTTGTTTCTAATTTTCTGCTGTTTGAGTTTTATATTTTATGTAAGTAGAATATATGCTTCTTAAAGGAAAGTTGAATTTTTTGGAAATTGGTATAGGGTCCAGCAGCAATAAATAAAAAGAAACACTCTTTTTTTTTTAAAAAAAAAAATTTTATAGATTGAGAAAGCCAAAGCAACAGTTGATGAAGAGGTAAAGTTACAGAAAGAAATTGATTTACGATGTCAACATAAAATAGCTGAAATGGTAGCACTTATGGAAAAGCATAAGGTAATTTATTATAATAAAATTACTTAAACTGTTTCATACTTGCAAATAAGGATATAAGCTCTTAGCTACTGATCTACTGTCATACTTGCCTACTGCCATGCTCTTTATTATTATGGAATAGACTTTAACGGTCTAGGATTGTAAGCCCCCAATAATATATATAAATATAAAAAATTTAGAGAATAGTTCTATTAAAATGATGAACTCAATGTAGTCTTTTATCAAAGAAGTTAATTTCTATACAATAGTACCTAATTATAGCTTAACTATTATTATTGATCCTCTATTTCTCTAAGTTCAGATCCTAACCGTTCAAGGTTGAGCTGAGGTTCCTCTTCCTCTAGTAAATATCTTGTTATCATTTATAATAAATGGAAATAGTCATGCTTTCTGAATTCCTCTAGTAGTCTCATAGCACTATCTTTCATTAACTATATACCCAGGATATTTCTTACTAATATTCATATGTTGAATGTTAGTATTCTACATGTATTGAACATTTACTATGTTGAACAAATTCTTAACAAAGGAGTAAATGGATGAAAGACTTATATTTATGGTTGTGAGCCTACCCTTTAATGGCTGATGTATATTTCCAGCCTGGGTAAATACTTAATATTTGTTGTGAGTACTCATTTTTCTATTGTTTGAGTAATTCTTCTTTTAGGTAAACTTAATTTTCCTTCAGATTTGGAGAGGAAATAGTTTGTCCTTACCTATTAATTTTTAAAAATTGGAACTATGCTGGGTGGTGGTGGCTCATGCCTTTAATCCCAGCACTCAGGAGGCAGGAGGATCTCTGTGAGTTCTAGGCCAGCCTGGTCTACAAGAACTAGTTCTAGTACAGGCTCCAAAAAGCTAGAGAGAAACCCTGTCTTGAAAAACAACAACAACAACAACAAAAATTGGAACCAGGCTCTAACATTACTATGTAGTAATTTATCATTAAGAATTTCCAGGATAGGCTTCAAAGCTACAGAGAAACCCTGTCCATATTGAAAAGTTGTATTAACTTTGTCTAGGTACTTTTGACCTGAGTTGAGTAGTCTTTGATAGCTTTTATTTTTGTTATGACAAAAAATTTCAAGGCTTGTATTGTGTTTCCTGTTTTAGATTTGGAGTCAATCACTTTTCTTTTTTAAAAGATTTATTTATTGTATATACAGTGTTCTGTTGGCATGTATGCCTGCAGGCCAGAAGAGGGCATCAGATTTCGTTATAGATGGTTGTAAACTGTGGTTGTTGGAAATTGAACTCAGGACCTCTGGAAGAACAGCTAGTGCTCTTAACCGAGCCATCTATCAGCCCCTGGAGTCAGTCACTTTTCTAAGGCATCTTGGTGTTATATTCATATTGAACAAGACTCTCACTTTGTAGCTCAGGTTGATTTTGAACTTGTGGTAGTCAATCCCCAACTTCCTGAGTGATAGGTTTGTGGACATGGTAGCTTACCCAACTCAGCTATACTTCTTAAATTATGAAATTTAATGTTTCTACTAAAATAACTATTTCTTGTTATTGTGAATTATGTTCAAAACTTGTCTATGGTTCACTGTTTAGGTTATTAGAATATATATGAAAACTTAAAATACATATTCACTCAAATTTATAATAGTTTTCTTCAAATATTTAATGTGTAGTGTATCAATCTTATAAATTATAATCTATTTTATTTTAATATACCTAAAATGCTCTCTTTGTTTAATGCAGCACCAATATGATAAGATTGTTGAAGAAAGAGACTCAGAATTAGGACTTTATAAAAGGAAAGAACAAGAACAGTCATCGGTGAAGGCTGCTTTGGTAAGACAGAACAAATAGCAATGAAAGCCAACTCTTAAAATACCAGCATTTAGAAAAAGGAATAATACTAAGTAGAGCCATGAGATTTGACCTGTAGAATCAGTCTTAGATCTAAAAGGATTTTTACCTATTTTCTAGTAGAATGCTTCCCCCCCTTTTTTTAACGTTATGACGTAAGTGTCTTTTCAACAGAAGTGTAAAAAAGTCACCTAAACTAAATTTAAAGTTTTGATATTTGGACAGGAGAGTGGGGTGCAGTAAGAGAATATGAGTATATATATATTTATGTGAATTTGTTATATGTATACATATGCTATTTTAGTCCTTGGGAAAATTATGAAAAACTTGAAACTTGTTCACATAGAGTCTAGTTATATTCCATTACCTAAGCCTTCATATGTATGATTTTTTTTGTTTGTTTTTTTGTTTTTTGTGTTTTGAGACAGAGTTTCTCTGTAGCTCTGGCTGTGCTGGAATTCACTCTGTAGACTAGGCTGGCCTGAAACTCACAGAGATCTACCTGCGTCTGCCTCCTAAGTACTAGGATTAAAGAAATGTGCCATCACTACCTGACCACATGTATGAATTTTAAAAGGACATTTTCTGAGTTAATTTTTTTCTAGAGCTGAATTTATTTGAAGCATTAGATTACAGTTTCATTGTCTCATTGTCTTGAGAAATATGGAAAAGCACTTACACACTTCATTTTTCTTTTTCTTTAGGAGACTGAATTATCTAATATTAGAAGTGAACTCATGTCTCTGAAGAAGCAACTTGAAATAGAAAGGGAAGAAAAAGTAGGTTTTGTGGCATTACATGTAATATAATTGTAGGATTTTGGTACAATGTTGTGTTTTATAAATGTCATAAAATAATTTTACAAATTTGGGTAATTAATAGTAAGAAAATGCTGCTGTTCTTTTTCCTACAAACATCTTAACACATTTCATTTAACAATTATATAAGTACTTTCAAGAATAGAAATATTTTCTAATATGATGTATTTGTTTAAGAAATTTTATCTTGAGGGTTGATGAGATTACTCTCAAGTTAAGAACATGCACTTGCTTGCAGAAGATCCAAGTTCAGTTTCCACACCCACTCTAGGCAGCTCACAGTTGCTTATAACTGCAGCTCTAGAGGGAAATCCTCTAGTCTCTGTGGGCACCTGCACTCTAGTGCACATACTCAATTTGGAGAGGTACACATAATTTAAAATAAAATAATTCTTTAAGGAAATACTTTATTTAGAGGGACTAGATCAGTTCCATTCAGACTCCCTAGCTGTTAGTCCAGAGTTTGAGCTCCTATGGACCCAGGTTAGTTGTTTCTGTGGGTTCCCTTGTGATGACCTTGATCCCCTTGGCTCACACAATTCCTTTTCTCTCTCTACAACAAGATCCCTGGAGCTCAGCCCAGTGCTTGTCTGTGGATGTCTCTATATGTGTGACAATTAGTTTTGTAGCTTGGTCTATTTGTGGGACCCCTACCAGTGGGATCAGGGTATGTCCCTAATGCTTGAGTTGCCTTGTCCAGTCTTAATACAAAGGGATGAACTTAGTTCTACCTCAACTTGATATGCCATGCTTTGTTGACACTCATGAGAAGCCTGCCTCTTTCTGAACAGAAACAGAGGAGTGGATGGGGGTGGGGNGGGGGAGGGAACATGAGTAGAAGGGGGAAGGGAACTGAGGTCAGGATGTAAAATAAATGATAAAATTTAACCAATTAAAAAAAGAAAGAAAAAAAAGGAGTGGAAACAAACATACCACAAAAGGAAATACTATTTCATAGCAAATGCTTGTATATTTAATATGAATTTTTAAAAAAACTATTTAAAGTTATAGAAAAACATCTTATATCCTTATGATATTTTGAAGTTTGTAGGCTGCTATGATTCACACTTAAAATACCAAATTTTAAACTTTTTGTATGACAGATACTCTGCTTGAGCATTTATATCTAGCTTAATAATTATTAACATGTAAAATATTTACTGTCTTCTTTTTTGTAATGGTTAGGTTATTTATTCAAGATTTCATGAGAAAGTAGAATAGTTATAATTCAAATCTGGTTATATTTTGCATGGTTTCAAAACCTGTTCTATTAACTCTGCAATAGCCTGGTATAGTTTCAACTTGAAGTCTCAGTGAGTTTAACTTTGTTCCATATTTAAGTCCTTTGTCCTTTTCATTCTGTGAAAAATTTCACACAAACGTCAGTTTATTTAAGTATTCTCATACACACGTACATATTCGTTCTATTATATCATGTGATTTTTAAGGCTAGGATTATCTCTTATCGCTGTTTTTTTAAATTGTATATTTCTAATAAATATTAGTTAAATAGATGAATAAATTGATTTTATTTCACCTATAATAACAACATTTATCCTATAGTTTCAATAGAAAAATCCTTCTGTGTCTTTACTTTTCATTTTCCTGATTAAATATGAGCTTTCTTAAAGTTTTATGTTTATTTTATGTTTTGAGATGCTGAGATTGAGTCAGTTTTTCTTTAATAAACACAAATAAAACCTCACTGTACTAAAATCTTAGTGGTTTTTCTTGCTATTAAAATTTCTAGTTTTATCTTACATATGAATTTAACCCATTTCTATTAATCTATGTATTACCACGTAGCAGTGGCTTACCAGCAAATTTTTAGCATGTCTGACTCTGGCAGTGGCTCCATGGCTTCTCTCTGACTCTGCCCTTTTTTCACCCAGCATACACAGCCTAGCTTTCCAGCCTAGTTCTATTCTTCCCTGCCACAGGCTCAAAGCAGTTCTTTATTCATTAACCAATAAAAGCAATACATAGACAGAAGGACCTCCCACACCACCAACAATCAAAATTCATTATTTGGCTAACATTACCATTCAGGATTTACCAAGTCAAGATTTACCCAAGCACAGACTCCCTAATTTCCTCTTAAAAACTCACTCTTGCAGAAACACATTCTCTTAATTCTAATCTCTTGCTTCTCTTGTCTGCTTGAACTTGCTGCTGCTGCCTTTTTTTGATGCCTCTCCAAACCCACTGCAAGCCTCTCCAGGATAATAAATCTCTTTTGTGCTAAGAATTTGGTGTTGTACAAGAAAGCCCACTGAATGGACTAACCTGGACTCATAGGGGTTCACAGATACTGGACTGGCAGTCAGAGAGCCTGTATGGGTCTGATGTAGGTGTTCTTCATGTATCTTATAATAGTATACCTTTGGTTTTCTATGGAACTCCTAACCATGGGAGCAGAGACTGTGACTCTTTTGTTTACTTTTGGGTTCCTTTTCATGCTACTGGATTGCCTCATCCTGCTTTAATACAAAGGTAGTACATGGTCTCTCTGCAACTTGATTTGCCATCTTTGATATCCACGGGAAGCCTGCCCTTTTCTGAAGAGCAAATGAAGAGGAGTGGATGGGGAATGGGGTAGAGGTGACTGTGATGGGGGAGAGGAATTTAATATACATATAAGAGAAGAATAAATGAAAAATGAAAAAAAATTCTAGTTTTATTGTATTTTCATGATGGGATACAAAAAAATCATTTCAGTTATTATATTTTTTTTGAAAGAGTTGATTTGTGGCCTAGATTTTGATCCATTTTAAGAAGATTCAGTTGGCTCCCAAGGAATGCATGTTATGTATTTGTTGGTTGGACTACTTTGTATCAGCTAAGTCTATTTGATATAGTGTGTAGTTTAACTCTGAACATTTTTCTGATTTTTACTTTGGATGGCTCATGTAATGGAAAAAGATAGTGATATCACTCTTGTTATGTCAAGATTTGTTGACCTTTTATAATTTTGTTTGTGTTTTTGAAATTGGATACTTCAATATTTGGTGGATATATAATTATAACATAATATAATTTTGATGATTTATTCCTTTTATTAACATATAATGGCCCTATCATTTTTGACTTTTATTTGATTATACTTTACCAGGTATCAAAATAGTTATACCAGTTAGCTTTTGGCTTCTTGTTTATTTGCTATATTGTTTTTCAATCTTTGACTCTTAGATGGTATCTTTACTAATCATATATATGTGTCTTGGAGACAATGCATACTTGTATCTAGTTTTTTAGATCCAGTTATCAAGTTTGTATCTATTGGTGTATTGAGGCTATTCACATTTAAAGAAAATAATGAGAGTTTTTTTCTTTCACTAATTCCAGTGACTTACATGTTGTTTTTTTCTGGTTAGTTAGAGTTTTGTTTGTTCTTTTCTTTTTTCTATTAGTATTAGTGCTTGTTGGTTTACTGTGATGAGCATGGTGGATTCCTTCCTAGCTCTCACTTGCTCATCTTTTTTTCTCATATGATTTATTCTTTCCTGTGATTTCTTGATTGATTTGAGATAGCCTTTTCCCCATGTGTGTAGTGTTCTTTGACCTATTGTACTTTGGTGGTCATGAACTGCATTAGTTTATGCTTATCTTGACACATGCTTTATATGTCAGGTTGTTTTTTTGTTTTTGCTTTTTGAGACATGGTTTCTCTGTGTAGCTGTGGCTGTCCTGGGACTTGCTGTGTAGACCAGGCAAGTTGAACTCACAGAGACCTGCCTGCTTCTGCCTGCCTATTGTTGGGATTTAAAGCATGTACCAACACTTCCTGACTATATGTCATTTTTAAAAGGCACCTTTGCTGGATATAATGATCTTGAATTGGACTGTTGGCAAGTGGATATTAGACAAAAGTCTGAAGTTCATCAAAGTATCTTCACTGTGATAGTTTTTTTTCTTTCTATGTGTGGTGCCTCATTGGGCCATACTTAACTTTGCAGTCTGTGGTCCAGGCAGGTTGTTTTAGCCTCCCAAGAGCCCTCAGATCAAAGTCCTTGTAGTGGTTAATGTTTCTGATGGCAGGTGTTTCTTAAGTGATTGGGAGGGGTGGGAAGCAGCTAGAGCATTGAGAGTTGTATAGAAGGACTTGACTTTGTTTTCAATGCTTTCAAAAGAAGCAACTGTGAGGATACTCCTGGTACGTCAGAATTCTCAAGCTCTTTAGTCGTGAATAGAATGGCTCTAGAGTGTAATCTATCTGCTGGCACCTAGAATAATCAAACTCAAGATCTGTTCACCACCAGAAATATTGGGGCTATCTATATTCACTTTCAGCCCAAGATGAACCTCTTTTCACTTGTATCCTTTGACTTGTCAGTGTCTGATTTTCTTGCTCTACACAGCTGTCACTCTGAACCTTCTCTTACCTGGGTCCTGTAATTATGGCTTCTTGACTTGTGGTTATTCCCTGATTTCAGGTCTCCAGAGTAGTTAGGCTTTAGTAGACTTTCTCAAGATTAGAACTGGCCACTGCCTTATGGATCATGTAGGTGACAAAATGAGATTTCTTTCTCCTTCACCAGCTCACACAGAGACAATCTCTAGTGTATCATCTTACTCAGAACTTCTAATTTTTTAAAATATCTTGATATGAACAGAGAATTTCAAGATCTTCAGTTCATATTTTCTTATTCTGTGGCCAGAACTAATACAGAGAATATGACAGTTTACTCAAAGTGTATACTTAGGATTTATTTAAAGAATTGATTATAGTTCAGGTTTGTGCTCCTCTGTGCTCATAAAATAGACCCAGTTCAATTCTTTTAAATCTCTCAACCCTGGTATACTTTCACTCTCCACTGGTAAGAAAGTTTCAATATCATATGTTCTAAGAAAGTGTTAGCTAAGGGTTCTGTGTTTAAGCCGGGCGGTGGTGGCGCACATCTTTAATCCCGATACTTGGGAGGCAGAGGCAGGCGGATCTCTTTGAGTTCAAGGCCAGCCTGGTTTGCAAGAGCTAGTTCCAGGGAGAAGCCCTTTCTCGAAAAAACAAAACCAAAACAAAAAACCAAAATGCAAATAGTAGGTTATATATTTGTGATATTATTGCAGATATTGTAGAATGCGTCCATAAGACAGCCTTTCTTCCTTTGTAAGTTGATGTTTAAAATTTGGACACAGGGCTGTTCTTTTCTACTTTTGTATCTCAAGTTAGTCTTGTTTACCAAGACATATTTTAGTCACATTTTACTTATCATATTAGACCTTATTGGGCACTTTGATACTAAGGAGCCATGATGTTATCCACCACCAGAGAGATGTATTTGTATATGAGCTGGTTCACACCTTTGAAACACATTGCATCAACTGTACTAAGGGTCCATAGTTGTGACTGTAACTGTGAGAGTGCTTTCTCTTTCCTCTAGGAGCCATGGTGTCCCTAGAATAGATACAGTATTGCTAGTTTAACAAATATGCTTTACTCTGGAGTACAATATTCTAGATCTTTAGAGCAGATCCCAGTTGTCAATATAACCACAAGGCTAACTTAATAGTATTAAGTCAGTTTACTGCTATATTCTTTCATAATGAAGTGAGTTCTTTTGGTTAGGAGCAATATTGTGGGAGAGATAGCATGGTGTATATAAGGTGAAAGATGCAGTGTGAATGAGTACTGGCAGAGGTGTCATGAGTGGGCAAAGCAAGTTTGACTTTCTAAAGTTCTGTGCACTAGGAGAATTTAGCTTCTCTGAGACCTTTTTGCTTCCTAGAGGCTATCATCAATTTGTTTTATATATGACTGTCATATTAAAAATGTTCTGTATGTCTTAGTTAAGGTTTTCATTGTTGTGATAAGGAAGGGTTTATTTTATTTCATGTTTCTATATCACAGTTTGCTATCAAAGAAAGTCGGCAGGATCTCAAGCAGGGAAGGAACCTGTAGACAAGAACTGATAAAGAGACTGTAGAGGAGTGCTGCTTACTGGCTTGCTCCCCATGGCTTGGTCA
>LOJH01008223.1:1706-29874 GCA_001685095.1 Ellobius talpinus | reverse complement strand
CATATAACAAAATTGACCTTAAATTTGTATTAATAAACCAAGATCCATACCAATACAAAATATTCATCTCTATAGCATATCTCTCTTTAAATGTAAACAAATATTTATAAACAATCATTTAGGGAATTTAAGCATTGTTCTCTAGACTACTTCCTGCTGATTGTGGGTACTATTAATCAGGTCTTTCACGGGGTAGCCTGTATGGTAGGTCCATATTAGTCAGAAGTCCTGTCATGGATGTTGGATCATTTGAGCCATTGCTTCAGGGGGTCTTTTTTGATCAAATCATATTAGCTGGTAAGGTACCCACAGCTTTCTATCCTCTGTGGAAGCAAAAGCAGAACCTCTTTTCCAAAGCAACACAGGTTTCTGCTTTGAGTACCTCCCTTGGTTACTTTGATGATGACGACATATAACCTGGAAGTCGAATGAACCCTGTCCTCTCTTATGTTGCTTTTGGTCAGTGTTTCATCAGAGCAACAGAAAGCAAACCAGAAAATGCAGTCATGAGGGTCCTAATTTGCATAAGGACGTTACTCTTCCCACTTCTCTTTTATGAACTTAATGTGTGTTTGTGTGTGCGTGTGTGAATATACACACACTTATTATAGAGTATAGCCACCTAGGTAACAGGAAGGCAAAGTAGTTCAGTGCTAACAAATGATCTCTTTGAATGCAACATGGGCTAGTAGGAAAGATGTGTTTTATCCATGATCATACATTGTATGGTTAATAGTTAGAGAAGGTCTATGATTTGGGGTCCAAATACCTTTCCATCTGTTTACCACACTTTTGATCACACTTGAAACACTGTTGGCTGTGTTTTCTGGATAAATTGATTATATATGACATTGCACGTGTATGGTATTTTGCCTACCTATGTGTTTGTGTACCATGTGAATACATAGTACTTATGGAAGCCAGAAGAAGGTATTGGGTCCCCAGGACTGGAGTTACAAATTGTTGTAAGCTGTCATATAGGTGTCTTGAATCAAACCCAGGTCCTCTGGAAGAGCATTTGCTATTCCAGTGATGAACCATGTCTTCAACCACATATATACATATATGTACATATGTTTATGTACATGAAATAGTATATATATGTGCAGGTACATGGAGGGCAACCTTGGGTGCTGTTCCTTAGATGCCACTCATTTTTTTTTAAAGACAGGGTGTCTCTCTGGCCTGGAATTTGTCAAGTAAGCTAGGCTGGTTGGTTTGTGGAATGAAGTCTGAGAATGCATTTGTTTTTACCTCCCCAGCTCTGAGATTATATGGGTGTGACACCACATGCAATTTTTATGTGGATTCTGGGGAACAAACTCAGGTTGTCATGCTCATAAAGTAAACATTCCACTGACTGAGTCTTCTTCCATTCTCCATATAGATTTTAGAGCTGCATTGTACAATGTGGTGGCTCTTACCCTCATAATCCACTTTAAAATAAAACAGGAAATTCAACTCTCTTCACACTAGTCACATTACACTACACTTATACTAGCTGCACATGAACAACAACTACTGTATTAGATATGGTAGAAACATAATTTCTGCCATTACTGAACTTCTAGACACTATTGTTCTAGAGACCCTTTTTGTGGGTCCAAAATTAGGGTCAAAAAGCTTGATACAATCTTTGCTTTTTCACCATGGTAAATGAGATCAAATAGACAAATGTCAAACTGTAGGCTGTCAGTCACTTTTGTTAATTATGCTTTGCTATGGGAAACTATCCAAAAAAAACATGAATGGAAGAATGATCTATGTTCACTCATGGTTTCAGAGGTTTCTGCTTGTGGTCATTTTTCTTGCTGATTTAGGCCTGTGATGGCAGAATATCATGGCTAGGAGCCACATGACAGTAGAGGTCTGTTTGCTTCACAGCAGCCAGTAAAGGAGAGCGAGAGAGCGAGAGAGCGAGAGAGCGAGAGAGCGAGAGAGCGAGAATGAATATTAACACCAGAGTAACCTTCAAGGTTCAAGGGCATGCTCCCAGTGACCCACTTCTTCCCACTATTTTGTATCACCTCCCAAGAGTTGCATCAGTCCGAAAACAAGCCTTTAACAGACATGTTTCCTGAGATGGTCTAAGATCTGAGACATGACGAGCTCCTGTAAACACAGCACCCTACAGGTGGAGGCAACGGGATCAAGACTTCAAGGTCTTCATCAGCTGCTTGACATGATCAGTGCCATCTTGGGCTAAGTCAGACGCTGTTTCTACTTCCTCCCACTCATGAACAAAGATCCAGACCTTAAGATTATCTATTGATTCCATACTTTCTCAGCTCCTCAGTGGAACCGATAGCCTAGCTACTCACCTCCGGGATGTAAATCTGAAACGTGTCTTTTAGTAAGGGATGATTAACTGGTTGTTATATGAAGCCCCTTGAGTCTATTATATAAGTAAATATAAAATATACATCTTTGCACTCTGTTCTACCCTGTGAATACGTATTTCTTGGAACTTAGCAGAACACGATGATTCACTCTCAGGCTGGTGATTCATTAAGAATGCATTTCTCAACAACAGTCTCACAGATCATCAGCCTTCAAGCGGGAACTATTTTCCTAGGTCTCTAGACCTATTTCCTCTTCGGCTTAAAACGCTCTGAGAAAAAGATCCAAACATTTCAGTTCTTTTAGAAAGTAAGCTCTCTGGCTGGAAATCTGTAGCAGATTTTCAAATTGGGAAAAGATAACTATGGTGTGAAATAAACCCGTTTTATTGGACAGAGCGTGCAAATGAAGGATTATATTGTCACCTACATACCACTAGTGAGTTATTTTCCCAGGAAAAGAGGCCATGGCTTTTCTTCGCATTGTTGTATGTCAGATGAAAAAGGGAAACAACAAAGGTAAACAGATGACACATGAGACCCAGAATGACAATTTCTTTTGGGATTGACATAAATAGCTTATGTTGCAAACATATCACCATTCACTTGGGTGAAATAACTGGGAAAAAAATTTTCACCACACAATTTCCGCAAAATTGGAAAAGAAGAAGGAGGGATTAACTCTAGTGCTCCCTTGTCAGGTGGGTAATTTTGCATCAGGAGGTAGCCATGATGACCATAAAAGTTACTCACACGACTAACGATGCAACTAATGATGCCCACAATTACTTAATTGCAGGCATGCTTAACAGCTTTTGCCATTTTTGGAGGGTGCTTGTGGATAATCGTGACTGCGAGCGGGTAGCAGTCAGGTGTGTTCCTAATTTTTACATTTGTGCTGACAGTGAGGGAATAAATGGTCCCATCTAAAGCAGGGAGCTACAGGAGGAAGGTTAAAATTAGTTCCTACGAGCCCAGCGATGATGGCAACAGCCACAAACATGAAAACAAACACAAGCCACTTCGTGTTTAAGCAAAGGTCTTCACCAGCAATGACTTGCCAGGCCCTAGTACCACCTGGGCACTCTCTCCTTTCCGCCCGAGCATCTCTTGAATTCTTGCTGGTCCACTACCAGTAAAAGCGGACTTTTGCTTTTCCCTATTCACAACTCCAATTCCACCATGAAATGAGTATAATTTTGAATATCTATGTGATGTTCTCTGTATTTGCAAATGCTTTTCATATTATGATACATATAGGTTCAAGTAAACAATACATACCACAGGACAATTCGTTAGCTTTAGAAGTTCTCTCACTGGTAATTAAAACCCCAAAGATGACTATATAACATTTTAAAACCTTTATCATACTTCCATATGAGGGTTTCAAACCAGTAGAAAAAATGTGAGAGGCTGTTAAAGATGTAAAACTTTTTATTTTATGTGTATAAGCGTGTTGTCTGCATGTATGCCTGGGAACCACGTGCATGCAGTGCCCACAGAGGTCAACAGTGGATCTTGAATCCCCTGGAACTGGAGTTACAGACATCTGTCAGCTGCCATGTGGGTGCTGGAGATTGAACCCAGGTCCTCAGGAGAGCAGTCAGTGCTCTTGACAATCAAGTCATCTCTCTAACCCTTGAAGAGACTTTGAAAGGCAGAGATGAGGCTGTTTCAGTGTCAGGGGATATTTGTACACTGTGTGAAAATTTGTTTCTGTGATCAGTGTGATAAAAAGCCGAATGGTCAAGAGCTAGGCAGGAGGTAGAGGCAGGACTTCCAGGCAGAGAGAGGACTCTGGGAAGAAGTAGGCAAAGTTGCCAGACGGACATAGAGGAAGCAGCGGAAGCAGCGTGGGCAGTTCAGAGAGATGAGGTAATGAGCCACGTGACAGAACATAGATTAAAATAGATGGGTTCATTTAAGTTATAAGAGCTAGTGGGACAAGCCTAAACTAGGGCTGAGCTTTCATAATTAATAAGTCTCTGTGTCATTATTTTGGAGCTGTCTAGCAGGACAGAAAAAAAGACTTGCTACATTTGAAGACATGGTTAAGTAGAAAGACTGATTCTCCACTCATCTTGTGGGAAGGGAGCATAGCAACCTAACAAGTTCCCAGGTCACCCTTGGTATGAGAGCCCTGTGCTCCCCTTGTTCACTGAGGTCTGGGACTTGACCCTGTGGAGAGTGGATTGGTTCTACACTGCCCTTGTCATACTCTGGGCTACTCTTGAAAATGCTTTGTCTATCACTTGTAGTGCCCAAGGCAGAGAACGTATCTTCTCCAAGCCCCAAGAACTAGATGCAGGACCGCTATGGTTCCTGTGGACTAGGATATTTCTTAGCTTTGGCTGAATTTTGTGAAGAACTCACCTGGTATGGAACTTATGATACACCAAATGTGTGCCACTACCTGCCTTTCCCACCGGGCACTACTGGTATTTATCCTAGGAACTGGGCAGTTGTTGAATGGCCAACTCAGCTTCAGTCAGTGAAGAACATCTTATTTTTCCATGAAAGAACATCTATAGGCTCACTTTTAGGAAAAGGAATAAAAGAAAATATGTAGGTGCTGTAGTGTGGCACCTTAGAAGAGGTTCTTTATGAATAACCGAAAGTTCTTTCTCATGTTCTAAACGTTGGGAAGTCCAAGGCAAAGGCTTGAAGAATCGATGTCTGGTAAAGGTCTCTACTTCTTTATTTTTTCAAAAGTTTTTATGACATTAGTGTGCGTGTGTGTGTGTGTGTGTGTGTGTACAATATTCAGAGTCAGTTCTTCACTTCCCCCATGTGGACTCTAGGGATCAAACTCAGATCTTCAGGCTTGTCAACAGCATCTTTTTGCCTGCTGAGCCATCTCACCCCTTGCAAGGTATCAACTTCTTAACTGATATCTTCCTGTTGAGCGCTTACATGGAGAGGGAGAAAGCAAGCTCCTCAAGGCCCTCCCCCCTTTTTTTGGTGAATCAGGGTCTCATGGAGCCCTGGTTAGCTTTGACCTCACTATACAGTTGAGAATGACCTTGAACTTCTTTTCTTCACTTCTGTCTCCTGAATTCTAGGATGACAGGCACCCATCACAATACCAAGTTTCATGTGGTGCTGGAGAATCAAGCGCGGGGCTTTGTGCACGTTAGACAATCACTTTATCATGGGAACTGCATCCTCAGCCCTCAGCCCCCTCTTATGAAGACATAGCTCACATTCACGAGCACAAAGCTCTCATGGCCCACACCTCCCAAAGATCCTAAGTATGAAAAAACCTTATTATTGTGTGTGTGTCAGCTTGTGTGTGCAAGCGGGTGTGCATGTACCACTGTGTGCATCTGGAGGTCAGAAGATGACTTTGGGGGGTCAAATTCACCTTTCACCTTGTTAAGGCAGGGTGTCTATTTCCTCTTGTTCTATAGTCTCCGGACTAGCTGGCCTGTAAGCTTCTGGGCAATTTTCCCATCTCCACTCCCATCTCTCCTAGGATTACAGATACACACTGCTGTGTGTGGCTTTCTATGCCAGTTCCAGGGACTGAACTCAGGTTCTTAGGTTTGCTTGGTCAGTGTTTTTACCCACTGAGGTATCTTTCCAGGTCTATCCCACCTCTTAAGACCATCACACTGGGGATCAAGTTTACACGCACGATTGCTGGTCGGGGACACTAAACTCAGACTGCAATGAGTAGATACAAAGAATCAGTGTAGTTGTAGAAGTCACTTCTGAAAGGTTTCTGTATCCCGATACTAAGACTCCCCACTGATGCAATCAATAATCAGGCCGAATTAGAGTCCAGGTTTCAATCTGAGCAAAGCATTCCCCGGTGGTCCCAGGGGAAGTGGAGAAACCACGAGTGAGAATCATGAGAGGAGTTTGTGGGCAAGACCTTAAATACCCTTCCCGTGTAGCCCCTGTTGGACTGGCTTTCTTTGGTGGGGTCTGATGGGGGCAGCTCCAGGGGAGAGGCCTGCCTTGGCTCACTGAGGAGAGGGTTTGGAGAGGGCAGCTCAACGGGAGATCCCCAAGAACTTCGTGGAGAAATAGAAACATTTTTTGGGAATAGCAAGCTGCCCCTACCAGAAGGACTGTTGTCCCTTAAGGCACTGACATTTTGCCTGGCCTCTGACCCACTGAGCCTTTTCCCAAGTGCTGCACATCATCTTCTTTCTTGTCCCGTGAGATAGGGTGATCACGTTCAAGCTAGCCTCCGTTCTGCAGATGGTGTTATGTAGTTCAGTATGCGTATCAGACACTCTCTGGGCCCTGGGGTGATTCGGTGAGGGGAACGGGATAGGCTGCTCCCCCAAGGAATGATTTCCTGTGAAGAAGCCATACGCTCTAATTGTCCACACTTCTTGTTAGGTGCCTGAGGTACAAGATTCATCCACAACCAAGGGACAGGACTGTGAGGACTTGCAAGTAATAAAGCTGAGAAAGTGTTGCTCACCAGCATCCTCTGAGGAGGAGCGCTCTATTTGATTAGATGAAATACTTTAAAATGACATTTGGGGTGGAAGGTGAAGTCCCGAAGGCCTTCTCCGTCATGGCAGTATGTCTACTAAATTGCTCTGCATGAGAGAGGAGAGGGATTCTATGGCTCCTGGATAAAGAGGCAGGAAGGAGAGAGATGGACGGAGAAAGACCTACCATATGCTATGGCAGAATAATGACAGTTGTCCAGTGCAACCCTTCAGAGCTGCAGCATTGATGAAACGTGCTGAAATAATGAACTGTTTACAACGTGCGATTGTCTGGTGGCTACAGAGAGGAGACTGAGCTTGGTATTGGGACTAAAGCTGAACACTTCAATGTCTCGCTCTCTTCCTCCATCTCCCGCTATCCCTCCCCTGCCTCCTTTCATCTCCTCTCTCCTTTCCTCCTATATTCAAGTATCCTATACGGTAGCAGAGAACAAGTTGGGAGATATAGAAATGTAAGAATAGTCTATAACACTGTGACCTGGCAGGCTGAGGGTCCCAGCGGGCTTGAAGAGATAGAAGGGTGTGGTACCCAGGCCTTTCAACCATGACTCAGAGGATGGTTAAACAATGGACATAAACAGCTTACAAAGGCTGGGAGACAACGCTACACTACAAGGATTGTTCAAAGCCCGGCCAATAATCTCCATCCAGACTGCTTTTCTGTGTTGTGGGATTTGAGTGGGCAGAAGTGAAAGGTTTGACAACATCTTGGAGTTCATGATGTGTCTGGCCCAGGTCTGAGGATTTCAAGGAGATGAAGCTGCTGCTCACCCTGAGGCAGAGACTGAACCCAGCAACAAAACTATGGCTGGGGAAGGCTTCTGAGGGTCATGGTACATGACATATTCAGAAGATGCAAGGAATTGCAAAGATGTATAAAGAAGTCTTCTGGGCTTCTGGGCTTCTGGGCAGAGGAGCAAAGCAGCAGACAGAAGGGTTAAAAGTTGAGGGGAAATAAGCAGAGATGTTCTTGAGATTAAAATGGCGTTGTTAACCACGTGAGGAGTCAGAACTTTATTTGAAGGGACCGGGAAGCTATGGGATAATTTAAAGCTGGTGAAAATTATGAAAATTATTTTCTAATATGAAGACTTCCCTGAGGGCTGGGAAGATGGCGCCACAGATAACACTTGCTGTAAAAGCCTGATGACCCTGGTTTGACCTCTGTAACTGATGTGAAAACCAGATGCAGCTGCATGTATCTGCAACCCATCACTCTTACAGTGAGCCGGAATGTGAAGACCAGAGAATAAGCGGGAAGCAGTGAATAGGCCAGCTAGTCTGTAGCGCACTACCTGACAGAAACAAGAGAAACCACGCCTCAATGAGGTGACGGTGAGAATAAATGCCTCCAAATTGTCTTCTGATCTATACTCGTCCTGTGTAGTACAATTCCACACATGCACAAGCACGTGCGTGCGTACACACACACATTATAAATATCAGTTTAAAAAAGACCTCCCTGATTTATGTGCTACCCTCTTTGAGCTCTCAAAGTATTCATTTGTCTGTGTCATATTTGTTTCCGTCTCTGGTCTCAGTTGTCACTACTTCATTAAAATATTTCGGGAAGACCTGTAGTTTTCTTTACTCCTGGTTAGCACGTTTTGCGCTTCTGGGAATCATAGAAGCTATTTGGTGGATTTATAAACTTACTAAGGAATGAACGATTGGAAGGAGAGAGAGAGAGGCACACACACACACAGAGGGAGTGGAGGAATAAGAAAGAGGAGGAGGAGGAATTAGTACTGAAATCAAGATGGAAGTAGTGAAAGCCCGAGGGAGGATATGAGGATAACCAGGACTGAGAGGCAGGGTCTTGCTGGCGACATTCATGAAGTTGGGTCCCCTGGGCTTTGTGACTGACAAGGTGGTTGAAAGAGGGGTTAGTGAGGAAGACTCCTTTGTTTTTTACTTTGGTTCCTGGGAACAGAGAGACATACAATAAGAGGTGCAGGTTTGTTTTGAGAGGGGATAGGGAGACAGCAGTCCCATGAGTTTCTATGGCCTATGGATCATCGGGAAGCAACACCCAGAAAGACTACTCTTGGGGGTAGCTCATGTTCCCTAACACGGAGACCACAGGTCAGAGATAATAAGCACACAGATGGTCCTTAAAGATGTGAGGGTGGATATGATCTCCCAGGCAGAAGGCAAGGGGAAGGATGATAAAACCATGATAGATAAATGCTAACATTTGGGAGAAGAATGAACAAAGTTGCTCTTGAAGGCAGAATTGGTGCCATGGAAAGAAAGAAAATTGGAAGAGAGAAAATTGTTATACGGAGTGGGAAGAAGCCATGGCGCCACCACCAGAGACACATGCGCTGAAACTTTGCTGGTAGGCCACGACCTCATGGTGATGCCCAGACTAATGGAGATGGGTTTAAACTAAGATGCAAGTTAGCCAAGAAGAAGCTAGAATTAATGGACCAAGCAGTGATTTAAATAATATAGTTTCTGTGTGATTATTTCGGGGCTAAGCAGCTGGGAATCAACAAGTGGCCTCCTTACAACAGTCATAGATGTTGTTGTAATGGGACACTTACCCTTGGTAAGTGTCTAGATCTGCTCTTCCATATTTCTCAGCCCCTTGGAGTGAAGTGGTACACATGACTAATTCTGCCCAATGGTCCGGGAGCAGAAGTGACAAATGGCAGGTGTCCCTTCTGGTCTGAAGCTGTTGAGGGCTGGCAAAGCAAGGCTTTAGTTCTGTGAAGTTCTTTTTGTGATTTGATGGAGCCAAGATAGAAACAGACTGGGCAAGAGTCTCATGATCATGGAAGCCCCAGAGCAACCAGTTTCTCCGGAGTGAGAAAGGTCCCTTTGTTGTGTTAAAGCCACAGAAATTTGCGAGTTAATTTATTTCTGCCACAAGCCAGTTTATCCTGACTGCTGTACCGAGGAATTGTGCTTCAAGAGGAAGCCAGCAGAACACGATACAAAGTAAAAATGACCAGGTAAATAAAAAAAAGACTAGTGGATTTAAAAAATTAGGAGGCAAAAAGTGTAGGAGAAGTGATATTTATTATGAGAAATCAAGGTTTGAATGGTGAGAAGGCTCTTGGAATTGTGAGGACACATGCAGCCTTCAGAACTTCAGGAGAAGAAATGACAGAGAAAAACAGACATGACAGCCCACCATGAAATTGCCTTTGTCCTTAGGTAAGATGTATGTAGATTTGAACGGGGAGGGACAAGAGCAAAGAGAGAATTAAAAACATAGGAAAGAGCTTAATCCCAGCCCTCGGGAGACAGAGGCAAATGAATCTGAGTTCCAGACCAGCCTGGTCTACAAGAGTGAGTTCCAGGACAGTCAGACAGAGTCAGGGCTGCACAGAGAAGCAGTGTCTCAAAAAACAAACAAACAAAAAGCATAGGAAAGGAAGGAGATACCAGAAAGGGTGACGGGTCTGAAAACATCACAACTATGAGCCCATTAGAACTGAGATATCTGCAGAAAATTTACTTTGCCGTCTCACATCCCATCAAGGACCTTGATTCTCGTTCTAAACTAGGATGCTAGGAAGCCCCTTAGCTGGACTTCTCACTGAATGATAAACAGCATGGAGAATCATGCTTGGCAAATTGTCAAGACTCAAAATGTGAATTCAGTGTACCCTGGGTTTACCTCAGGACACTGTCCCTTGCGTGGTTGGTTGCTTAGGGAACTGAGTGAGAAGCGTTATTCTGGACTCAAACTACGAGGGTGGTTTAGACCAAACTCCAAATTTGCACTTACACTAAAGTCCAGCTCTCTAGGACCCTAGAATGCAAGTTTGTTTGGAGACAGGGTCTTAAAAAGGGTAACTGAGTGAGGTCATGGAGGTAAACGCTAATCAATTATGCCTCGTCTTCTCTCTGCTCATCTCTTTCCATGCTTCCCGAATCTCCTGTCTCCTATCAATGCCACCAGCATTTTGAGTCTCATGGGGACATCACAGTAGTGCTCAAGTCCTTCCACTATTGGGGTCCAGCCCCAATGGGTTTGTATGTTCCAGGGTAGGGGCGTGTGGCTTAGAAATGTTAGGCAGAATAGACAGAGATACAAAAGAAATACAGAGACACATAGATACAGAGAGTACAGGGAGGGCAACCCTGTGAATACTGAATCCGCTCGCATTTATTTTCCATATGCCTATATACCCCAATACAAAAAGGGGGTAAAAGGCAAAGACTGCTTTAACATGACATAAAGGACAACCAGAATAATTACTTGCTTCAGTACTTGAGACATCAAGCCTCTATTTCCTGAGTTAAGCGTTCTGATGTTTTAGGCAGGACATGCAACCAATATGCTTAGGTTAAGTAGCTTGTAGGCAACTACTCTCTAGGTCAAACCTCCTATTTTAAAATGAAGGAGCAGGAATGGGCTTGAATTCTCTGACCTTTGGTGAGGGTGGAGTGGATCCACCTCTGTGGGCCATCTTAATGCCCCAAACACCAAGTAACCACACCTTAGGTCAGGATATCTTGTTTGCAGCCACACCTGTTGTGAACAACTTTGAAAGAGTGAAAATAAGCTCAATCTTTCTGACCTTTGGTCAAGGTGGAACAGGCTCACATTTGTGGGACCCCACACTCCACCCTGGTGGGGAGGAAACGTGATGAGAAAATGCTTGTTCTTGCTCAAGAACGCCGAGTCACATAACCCTGCCTGTCTTACTGGTGAGGACACACAGCTGTCAGAAGGGGGAGGGGCAATCAGGGAAGTAGAACATCAGCTGGACTATTTCCTGTCTGACCTACTCGGAACCCTGTGATCTGAAGTCCTTTGGAAATTCTGCAGACTGATTAATTATTTAGAAATTCCTGATGTGTAGAGTTGGAACACTGTGGACAGGGAACCAAAAATTATCACAGGCTATCTTTAGTCCCCCTTCCGACCATTTATGACAAATATCTGTTACTCACCTAATAAGCTTTTCACGGTCAGGTAAAACCTTTTCCAATCTGTTGATTTGCATATCCTTGGCTTCCACAACTTGAAGAGCGAGACCATCATCAGGGGGCATTGAAGGTTGCTAGCAGAGGCGCCCCTGCTTTGCTCTCACCCCCTTGCTGCCCCCAGCAGTGCTGTGACAGATGCATGGATTCTGTGACTGCGCAAGCTCCCGTAACCACTTCCATGGTGGAACAAGCCACTCTGAACAACCTGTCTGTATTCCCAGCCCATGGTCACACGCATTTGGTTCAGGAAAAACGACCTCTTACTTCCTTGGCAGTAAAAGCAGTGTTTTACACAGACGTGTAATTAATTTCCTTTTCTCTCCCCACCTTTTTCTTCCCCCTTTAAGCTGTACTAGAGATTAAACCTGGGGCATCATGTATCCGGGGCAAATGCTTCACCACTGAGCTAGAGCTGTAGGTCTAGAAATTTGATTTCCAAATACATGTGGGTGCTGATAAGGTAAATTAGTAGGTAAAGACATCTGCCGCCCAACCTGATGGCTGAATTTGATCCCTCAGACCCACACGGCAGAAGAGAAGATTCCTTCAAACTGGCCTCTGTCCTACACATGTGTGTGGGAGGTACATCCTCTCCCTCCACAAAAGAAAGAAATGAATGTACAAAATAAGTACACATCTGTTCTCAAAATTTAATGCTTGAGGCCTAAAGTCTAACCATCATAAGTAAACCCCAGAAAATGTTGGGGTTCCATAGAACACTGATTAACAAATGGCTCTCATACATCAAGGATTTGCTTATTCATATATTACCTACACGAATATTGAGTCCATGACCAAATTCTGAGCTATTTTTATTGATTGGATGTATAGAAAAGAATGTTACCTGTCAACTGAAGCCAGTTTCTGTCTGTTTAGAATTTTTAAATTGCATTTCATTTACTTATTTCGTATGAGTGATGGAGGCCAGTGTAGAAGTCAGAGGACGGTTTGAGGGAGTTGGCTTTCTCCTGGTCCATCCCGTATCTCACTCCCCAACCCTCCTCCTAAGACCCAGCAATGCTTACAGAGTATCTATTTCTAGTTCATTTAAATTTTTTTCATTAACTCATCTTGTGTTGTTGAATCCCAAGAACGGCAAATGTCATTGGTTGCCTCATGCTGTGTCTGTTTGGAACACCTTCAAATGACACACAGCTACAGAAGGCCATCCTAGTTCCTATTCGGCCTGCCTATGGTTCTCGGCTTCTTTGTCTGAGGCTTTCGTTTGCTTGTTTGTTTATTCCCACTCTAGACATCATGGAGGTGTTAGAGACTCCAAGGAGCAGCTGTCAACTGCTGAGCAGTCAGAGTTACTGGGTAACATCACAACTTCCCAAGATTTAGTGGGACAATTTTAGGCTGTGTTCTACATTCATACTAATAGGCCAGTCAGCCTAACCACATCTGTGAGTCCACAGCCAATGAGAGACCCCATCTCAAAAAAATGAGGTGGGTGGATCCACAGTCACTTAGGATATCTACATTCAGCTAGTAGGGATGGGAGGACCTGCCCACTGTGGGTGGCACCATCCCATGGGCTGAGACAACAGACCGAGTAAAGAAGAGAATGGAGCCAAGCTTTCACTGCTCTCTTCTTCCTGGCCGCAGGTGGGACATGATCAGCTGCATTAATCTTCCCAAGTATTGACTTCCCTGACATAATATACTGTATTTTGAACTGTGAGCTGAAATACTCTTCCTTCCATGAGCTGTGTTGGATCAGGAAATGAAATTAAGACAGACAGACAGACAGACACCCCCCACATATACACACATGACATGCAAAGGATCACCCAAGATCATGTAACTCATAAGAGCTGGCATGCGAATCTGTAGCTGCCGTCCATATTTTTTGCTTCTCCTCTTTGCTTGGGTAGCTTTTCTTTAGCAGCCAGTGGCTTTTTATCTTTCTACTTTTTCTTTTTAAATTGTTCCATTTGCTTATCTGCATTTTGAATGGGAGAATTTCCTGCCAGTTGAACTTCAAGTTGTAAGGAAAGAAAAGCCTATCTTGGTGCGGTCTCCTAGCAACAATTTATGAAACACTTTAAGGTAATTATTCTTCTCAAGCGCGTTTCAGAATGTTGAAGCGTGTTCATTCACTTCGATCATTAAAACTCCCAAGAACCCTTGTTGTATAGCAGGGTCCCGGTAATTAGAAGCTCGTCAACAGGTTGCTTAGTGAGTTGAGAGCCCGGCAGACCACAGTCCCTCCAAGAAGTCAAGCACAGTGTTTCCAGCCTAGCAGGGCAGGGCAGATCCACTTCTCTCTGAAAAAAACCCTTAATTGGCTGGTGGAGAGGGATGGGAGGAAAAGAATATTTAAACCTCAGATGGCCACCTGTAAAATGTGTAGCCCATGACAATACATACCATCCCAGGGAACACTTGAATACCTGAGGACCAATCTGCTCTCCAGACAAATTTCTGCTCCTCTTTCTCTGAACCCTCTCTTGGATCAGCCTATATATAGGGGCATCAAACAGGCTCAGCATCCTCCTCTGGCCCCGTAAAGTTGGAGCTCTGCTTCATTTTCCTTTTGAGAATTGATTTTCATTTTTGAAGCAAGCAAGTTCTCCTGCATCCCAGGTTTTCCTCCATTTGTTGTTTTACCAAAGATATCTTTGAACTGATCTTCCAGCCTCTGCCTCCCACTACCAGGATTGCAGGCATGCACTCCTGCAGCCGGTCATATTAAGTGCAGAGATGGAATGAGAACCTCCTGTGTGCTAGCAAGCGCTCCATCCACTGAGCCACAACCGCGGGCCCAGCTCTGCTTGAAAGCAGTCATCAGCTTGGGTGTCTTTGTCTTTAATTCTCTTTTTTATGGTCTGGAGTAGATGATTGAAAGGGAAAAGCCACTTTGGCACCTAGAACTGCTGTCTGGGCTTTGGTGCCCTGACTCCAATATTTTTGGTGAGAAAACCACAACCAGTTTGATTTCCTGGGACGAAAGCTAAGGTGCCATGGAGCATTTAGAATTAAGACTCAGGGAACTGTGGAGTTACTGGCTGATACGCACAGCTGATATGGGTGTGTGTATGTATGTATATATGTTATATACACATATATATGTATGCATATGATATATATGCATGTGTATATGTATATATTTGTATATATGTAACAGACATGTGGTGATTAAACATATTTATGAGTTACAGTATAACAAAAGACATCACAAGGATTCACTCTGAGGACTCTTCCTCCTCTGGCTAGAGTTGCTTTCTGTCAAAACCTCAGTGCCGTTTTGAATGTCCTCATAGGTTCCCACGTTGGACTATTTGGTCTTCAGATGGTGGCGCTGCTGTAGGAGAGTGGAACCCTGAGGGCTGAACCTGTTCTGGGAAAAGTGGGTCGCTAGGGGTAGGCCTTGAATTTTTATACTGGCCTCCCTTTCTGTCTGCTCTCTGTCTTCTGACTTCGTACTCATGTGACCGGACGTCTCATGTTCCTACCCGTGAGCATGCCACCTGAGGATGGTGAGCGTTCCTTCCCGTCAACCTTAATTCGTTAGGCATTGTTTTACACATCTAAAATAAAAATGCGTTTTTAGGTGACATGTTAGTTAAGACCTCCTTTGGTTTGTGATTCCGTAGCTCAGGGAAGTTATTTTACTTCCATGAGTATCAGCCTCTTGGTGTATGGGAGGTGTTCAGTAAATATTAGCTCCCTTTCCTCCCGCAGGCGGGTGGGTTTTCTTGGATGTCACGTCGTTCTGGGAGGAGATGTCTCAAGCACATCTGCAGTTTGCCTTCCCTAAGTAAGACAGCAGCGGTGACTACGCCATCATTTCTGCCGAGACAGTATCATCATAATGCAATATTAGCTGCTGAGGTCTTCTATCGTTTCCTGCCTGGAGAGTTATGGCCCTGGCGTGGAGGATTTAAGACCTACAGCCCAAATACTACTTACTACAAATCTCTCACAAAGCTGCTCCAATAAATCTCCTGGAGGAAAAGTCATTGCATAAAAAAAAATCCCCAACTCCAGGGAGCTGGTCATTTATTTTCCCAGAAAAGGGGCTGTGATGAGAGACACTCCCAGCCTCTGACTCCATGGTACAGTATCCAAGTGATGAACCAATCAGGTCATTTGGGGAAGGAAACTGGAGAGGGAAGTGCCCATGCAAGGCTTTCCCCTTTCTTACCTTCCGCTAGGAATGCTTCTTAGCCTAGGGAACAGTTACACTAAGAGCCAGACGTGCAGAGTCTGTGATTCCTAAAGACAAACTGGCAGCAGTGGTACAAAGCCAGGGGTCTACAGTGGGACCCAGCCACTCCAGAGATTTATTTCAACACACATACACACACACACACAGAGAATAAAACAGTCATTTTTGTTAGTTTCCAATGACACAATTTGAAAATTTTCCAAAGAAAGATGAAATCCAGATTTTTGGCATCTAGAAACCAACTGGAACATCTGACAATCAGGTCCAACATTTCTGACTCTTTGAGATGCTATGTACATGCCTCAGATTGTGCCCTGACCCATTGTGCCTTCCGTAACTGCTCTGTAGGCATGAAGTTTGTAATGCCATACTAATTTAGACATCCAGGGACCCATTCTCTCACCCTTTGCCACCTCTGTTCTTACGTCAGAAGCGTCCATATTGAACAGGAAATACAGTTGATTGGCCCATCCGAACCATGACTTCTGATGCCTTTAGGGAGGAGCCTGCTGTAACTGCTCAGCTTGGGTGGGACCTAGAGACAGAGCTCAGCTCAAATTTCATTTCTCTCTTACTCTGGGATATCTGCCAACTTGCTCAACCTCTTGAAATCTAGTTTGCCCATAGCAAAATATGTATGATATAATAGAATCTCCCACCAGGACATTTGTGAGAGCTAAATGTGGTCAAGGCTGTAAAGCGCCTGGTGCCTTGGACATCTCTCTGCTTTTACAATGCCATGATCTCCATTCCCCATTCGTGCCTTTTCATGGCTCCTTTGCTTCACCTTCAACACAGCTTACCACCCCCTCCCAGAAAGTATTACAAAAACTTTCCCGTGATACTATTCAGAATAAACACTTAATGGCTATATCTCTGTTGCATGTCTAGATTATAATTTACATAACTATAATTTCTTTTTCTTAAACATCTCTGTGTGATCATGGTGTATGTGTGCATGTATGTGTTTGGGTGATCGTGCACATGCAAGTGTGTGTTTATGTAGATGCATGTATGCATGGAGGACTGATGTTGACACTGGAATCTCCCTTGATGGTTGTCCACTGTATTTTGGGGTCATGGTCTCTCACTGGACCCAGTTTAGCTAGCCAACTTGTTCTAGGCGATGTCCTGTCTTCATCTTCTGAGTGTAGGAATTAGAGGCAGGCTTTCCTGTTCTCCTGGCATTTGTGTAGGGTCCAGGGATCAGAACTCTGGTCCTCACGCATGCACAGTGGGCATACATTAACCATTGAGCCATGGCTCCATCCCCTAATTTACTTAATTATTATTCTGTCATTGGACACTCAGTATAAGGTCTCGTTATATAACCATGGGTGTCCAGGAACTCACTGGCTTTACAGACTAGGCTGGCCTTGAACTTTTCATGATCCTCCTATCTCAGTTTTCTGAGTGTTGGGATTACAGTTGGATGCATAAGTCACCACACCTGGCTTAGGTGGTGCACTTGTGGAAGATAAGACTTTTTGGTTTTGTGCGTGTCATTTTTCTGCTTTGTGGTTACTTCTTGGCATATAGTCTCATTTTCCCATTCTGCTACATCTTCTTTTGCTCCTTTCCTACTCTCCCTCTCTTCCTAAGAACTCAGGGCTCTCATATGCCCTTTAGTTCTTGCTTTTTAAAATGTGATCATAGGAAGTCAAATGCAATAAGATCTGCTGAAGAAATTAAATCATTATTATTATTATGTGAGGAAATATGTTCTCAAAATTGCATTTATTTATTGTGTGTGCTCATGCACATACATGTATGCATGTCATGATAAATGTGACAGAGACCATGTGGAAGCCAGAGTACAATTTATGGAAGTCAGTTCCCTTCTACCATGTGTGTCCTGGGGATGGAACTCAAGTCATCAGATTTGACAGCAAGTGCCATTAGCTGCTGAACCATCTAGTCAGCCTGAGACAAATGACTAATCTATGATGGTTGTTTTCTTATTCTTTTCTCTGGCCAGAGGTAATCATCTGGTAACCAGACTCATTTTCCAACTCCCCTTTGTCCAAAATGGCAGAATCTTATTTGGTAGAGAGAAGTCACAGCAGGGAGAGTGTAGAAGGTGAATGCAGCTGCTAGGACAGCTTGTTGGTTGCTTCTTAGGGGTGGTGGGCAAGAGGGATCTAGAGATGCTGGAGAATGAAATGGAGTTTTAGTGAGAGGAATATATAGACATTAAACATGGAATTTACTTAAATGTTTTTAAAATGGCAAGTAAAAAAATGGAATTATGGGGCTGCAGGTGTGGCTCAGTGGTTGAGCATGCTTCCTGCTCTTGTTCAGGACTGAGTTTGGTCCAAACACCCAGATCACGTAACTTTAGCTCCAGGGGGACATTATGCCTCTGGGCCTCTGTGGGTGCCTGAGGGCACATTCACACCATACCATACCACCCCCACCCCCCACACTTCCTTAGAAAGAAAGAAAACAAGGAACTCTCTTTGGCTCAGCCAAAGAGTGTTATGTGATGAAGTGTATTATCATTTTGAGACGACTCTGTTTGTGTCCTTGGATTGTCACAGGGTGGCAGTGAGTCATATTTGCCCTCCTATTCAAAAGTCTTATGAGATCTTGCACGAACACAGAAACTGTAACAGAGTAAAGAGGTTAGTGGGGGGTACCTGATCAAATAAGGAAAGGAAAAAATAAAGACAAAATTCTCTTGACCCCAGAAGATCAGGATGTAAACTTCTGAGGTCTGTGCATCTGCTGAAGTGAGCCACTGGGTCTACAGTGAGCTTCCAGCAAGCGTGCACAAGGTCTTTCACAAGGCTCAGCGGTCAAACCCAGCACCCAGAGCTGGGAACGAAGCAAAACTTCTTCTTGCATGATTCTCAAGAAAACCCTTCATGACAACTTTTGACGTGTCTATAAAAAGCCCCCAAACAACACTTTGAGGGCCTCTTAAAAACAATTTCCCTTCTTGTGGGCTAATGTCAAAACACCAGATACAGCTAGCAAAAGCCAAATCAATTTTTTTTTCTGATGGCTTGGCTTGATCCGAAGATAACGTTTTGACAGCTCAGAGGAATGGGTGGGCTCCACATCCTTTAGGAAAGGCTTCACAAATATTAGTTTCTGCAATGGCAACTTGATAAAGATTGGATACTCAAAAGTTTATATTGTCATCTATATAGAAAATAGCCCTCTGCTTTGACAACTCGCTTGTCAGAAAGGGCTGAAATATTTGTTTGGAATAAGGGAGCAAGAACTTCAAGTACAAATATTCTCAAAATGGCTTCAGAAAAGCAAATGCATGAGTTCTCTGCAGATCTGTGACCCTTAAGGGCAGCACTTTGAAAGCCCTTTGCCTTCTTTATCCGTGTGGCTAGTCTTGGATAGAGAAGAATAGCAGCTAGAGAAAATAGCATCTAAATTAAGGAAGGGATCAGTCCTATCCAACTGAGAGAAAACGGTAATTTGGAAGCAAAGCAGGAAATGTTAGATCTGCTTAATGAATTTTAAGTATTTGCTCCGAGCTGGCGTGTGGCCTAGACAATGCTTGGTTCATGAGTGCTTGGTGGCCAAATGGAAGCACGTAGATAAAGGCAAGACAGAAAAAGTCAGATCCGGTAGGGAGGTAAGGGGTGCAGCCACAGCTCGTGGACAGGAAGTGATGGGTAGCCATCCGTGAGTGGCTAGGTGGCTGTCTGGGAGTCTGCCTTTCCTTATGGAGTCATGTCCCAACCGTGGTCACCAGAGTCAATGAATGAAGACATACACTGATTTTACACTGAGTGTGTTTGGAGGGTTTATTGTCCATGGGAATCCAGCTGGTAGCACAGAAGCAGGCAATGAAATGTCTCAAAGTTGCCTGGAAGTGATAAGCTTTTCCCCACAAAGTTTCTAATAGGTTAGTTCTCTGTTTGCTAACTGTAATATCATCTCTCTCCACCAGATTTAGCATCCACTTCCTGTGACAGATTAACAGCCGTGTTCTATAAGTAGGACTATCCCCAAGAGGGGATAGAGAATCATTTCCTCCGGGAGCCCACTTCCAAGCTGCTCTCCATTGGCTGCTTGGCCCCTTGGGTCCCGGTGACGCTGGCAAGCTCTGTAGACTGACACCCTGGAGCCAAGTGTACATCAACACGATCCCCCACCACACTGAGTTTCAGAACCACAAAATCTTAAGTACCAGGCCAGAAAGGAATACGGCTTTCAGATAGGTTAACCAAGTTGTTAGAAATGTCCCCCATCAAGCAAGAGCACAGACATACTGTCAGCGTCTCTACTCTTTAAAACAAAATACGGCAGGTTGGAGACTGTGAAGAGGCAGGAGGGCTGCATGTCCCCCAGGTCGTACACTGGAACGCTGTCACTAACTCCAGTTTTGCTTAGGTGAATCACTTTCAGTGGAAGGTAGAGCGAGGATTTTGGCTGCTTTTGACACCAAAGGTACATGTTGTTTGTTTTCTACAAGAGTATTTTGTATGAATAAAGGGTAGCCTTGAGGGTTCAGACCACAGAAGAGAAATTCTAGTATTAAGAGGTTTTTTTTATTGTTTGTTTGTTTGGGGATGTTTTTTGTTTTGTTTTTTAATTATTATCAGAACAAAACCCAGTATGCTGATGAATCCAGCACAGTCTTACATGGTGTGACAATACTATTTTCTATTTTCTCCCACCCTCCCTCCTTCCTCTCTTTCCTTCTTTACCCTCTTCCTTTTTCCTTTCCTCCCCTCCCCTCCCTTTCCCTCCACTTCCTTACCTTTTCTTCTTGTAGTGGGGATTGAACTCAGACCATGCCCTGCATGTTCTAGGCAAACATTCTATGGTTAAGCTGCACCCCCTAACCACTGGAAATAAGTCCTCATCTGAGCTCACATTTCTGGAACACTCAGGCGAGTTTGTAAAACCAGCAAAACCCTGATTTAGCCGATCTACACTCCTCAAAAGACCCCGTCCTTTTGTTTTTCCCGACTGAAGAGGCTGGCTGGGGCTTTGCTGATCTGGCTCTCCGTGTCCACGGTTCCAGTGCGGAGTGGCACAGTTTCCTGGGTTGCTTCTTCCAGGCAGCCACACCCATGTGTGTTTACGGCATGCAGTTGTGCAAGCTCTGAACTTCTGACCTACAGGGCTGTGAGTTAATAGATGGGGGTCGTCTCAAGCCATACGGTGCCACAACAGAAAACAGTCACTTGCCTTCCTCCTTTCATCTCAGAAGCAACCAGAGAAAGCCCATTGCTCAGCTGCTGCGCTAGGGAACAGTGTCCCAGAAAGGAGCACCCATACTGCCCTCTGCTGTTTGCCTTTGATAATACAGGCACTGGTGAGTGAACCACCTGTTCCGAGATCCGCTCCCTGTAAGTTGTGGACATCTGGATGCCAACCTGGTATAGGAGTCTTTTCTCTTTGGACTCAAGAAAACATTCAACGCAACAGTTTTACATTCTAAGCTCCTATGGGCAGGGAGAAATGAATCCAGACGGCAAGGAAACCGAGTGACGAGAACGGGGACCGCTAGGAAGGACACATTTTATCAAAGAGCTTCCACGGCACAGTCCATTGATCAACCCAGGCATGCTGGGAGCTCAGAAGCACTGGACAGGAACCTGCTCCCTGCTGGCTCCAGGGCCCTTGCCTGGTCATTGCCTCTACCCTAGAAAAGGAGGTCCTGGGGGAAGAAAAAAGCTTATCACAGTCTCTGTAGCAAATTATCCTCAAAGCCCCCGCCTCACCTCCTAGTAAGGACAGAACCACACGTCCCCCCTCCACAAGCCTTACAGGCCCCGATAATCCAGGTAAGCTCAACCACATCGTTCTGGTCCAGCCTTCCTTCTTCCTAGGCTGGTCACCTCAGGGACTAATGGGACCTGAAGAGCTATATTTTGGGGAATCATTGAGGATACATTTGTTTATTCAGCTTCTTTCTGGGCTAGGGCAAAATATGTTCATTTGACAGCTTTTACTAACCATAAAGTCAACCTCCAGGGACTAGGCACTTTTGAACGTCATCCTCACAACACCCTTGTAAGGTAGACAGCAATGTTACCACATGACACAGACTAAGAAATAAGACATGGCTGGTCTAATTGTAGAATTGGAATCTGAGTCAGATTTACAACCCATAAAAGGCTCTCTGTCTCTGTCTGTCTGTCTGTCTTTCTGCTGTGCTGGGGATCAACTTGGGACTTTGACCATGCTATGCCAGAGCTCACTGAGCCGCACTCCTGGCCCTTTGTTGAGACAGAGTCTCATGGTGTAGCCTGGGTGTCTGGCTGGAAACACAAGGGAGTTGATATTACCATAGTTCAAGACTGAAGGTCATCTGTTGGCTTTCCTTGACCTTCACATCATGGAGGACAATCTGTTTCGATCAAAGTTCACCAATTTCGTTGTTAATGACACCCCAAAATGCCCTCACTGAAACAGCCAGAGTTTTAGTTGCCCAAATGTTTGGGCCCAGCAAGTTGATACATTAAAAATTAAAATTTAATTAAAATGAACAATCACAGATGATAAAACTGACTCTGAGTCCTTTAAGAATGGAATGTTTGGGACCGAGATGACTCAGTAGTTAAGAGCACTGACTGCTCCTCCAGAGGACCTGGGTTTTGGTGCCAGAACCCATATGGCAGCTCACATCAGTCTATACCTCCAAAATCAGGGGGTCCGACACCTTCTTTGGCCTCTGTGAGTACCCAATATGCACAGACATACATGTAGGCAAAACAGCATTCACATGAAAATGCTTTTAAAAAAGAGAAGAGGATGATTATAGGCATTTAAAGAAAGGAACCTCAGTGGAAGGTCACAGGTTTAAATACTCTGTTAAATACATAGCTCGGTTAAATACATAGCCTACTCCTGCAGGGCAGTTATGTCACGAACCATCAAGATAACTTGTGATGTCATTGGTTGTGTGCTTGTAGCTATAGCTAGTAGAAGATACCTTCTCATCAAGAATTAAAAAAAATCTCAGGGAGGTAGGTAAGCCTTGTGAACTGTCACTCAGTATGGCATTCGAAGGGAAAGTTGCAGTCCCTTTAGTTCCATTGTCTTACATGGTTTCTCTTACCACCCAGTATCCAACGTCTCTCCCTCTCCTAGGTAACTACAAGAAAGCATTTTGCCTTGCTATATAGGTCTAGTGGCCTTCTCCAGGCTCCGCTCTGCTCCACCCTTCCTGGGAGGCAGGTCACCCAGGCCTCTTTTACCCAAATAGCCAGCGAGAAAGAAAGATCGTCAAGGGACATCAGCAACATGGTGTCAGAAAGCATACTGGAACCTTGCCCCGCCCACCCCCTTTCCACATACGAAACACAACTTCCCGTTACAGGGGTCCAAGTAATATTAAAACTGACCCGTTCATAGTAACCCCGTTCTCTTTAAGGGTGGAATAGAATGAGGTATGGCAGAGTGGACGGAGCAAAAGGGCCCACCCGCAGTCCAGCCTCATACAAGGGCACTCATTTTATCTGAACCTTGAGGACCGCTCTGTCCCTTGCAAAGCTTTGCCTCCTTCGCTACATCTGGCACCAGGCCTGGTGTATTTGGAGCTGGGTAAGCTGCAGCTGCATGATTGGAAGGGGATATTATGGGCTGGAGGTTTGTTAGAAATGGGATCCTGCGGGAGAAAACAGTTTGAGACAGGGCACACCAATGACTTGCGATTTCCGAGGCCACGCTTTGAAGCAGTGTCTCGAGGACACGTTACCCTGAAGCGAGTAGCTCTCAAAAGCATAAGAAAACCTTTTCAGTAAAAAAAAAAGTGACCCAGATGGCAGTACCAAATAATTACAATTATGGTGATATATATATATATACACATGTATATGTATATATATAAATATGTATATCTATATATCTATATCTATATATAAAGTCGAAGCTTGACAACGACTAGCTTTAGATTATAAATTGGCTCATTATCAGGAAAAAGATATTTATTGAAACCCAACAATGATCAATGGGCTCATTATCCTCTCGCGGCAGCCAAGTCCTGAGATACAGCCTGTCGTGAAAACCAGGCAGTTATTTGTACCAGTACTATGTGGCACACAACTTCTCCACGAAGAGGTTCCGAGAAGAGGTCCAGCGACAAGAATCAGACTTCAGGGTCTTGATCTGATCGTCTGGAAAATAGAACTAATTGAGATGCTCCCCTGGGGGGCTTGCTCCATTAGTGCCTGGTTGAGAGCTCAGCAAGCTTGAGAGGGACGCCTCAGTGCGGCACGGGTCTTATTTAAATATACAGCTACGTACGGCCTCTTTCACTTCCTTTCTGAAAATGATTTTTACTATCATATGTTAAACATATGTAGCAGTGGGCTCCATTCCAACACCTCCATGCATGCGTATGGTGCAGTGTGATTGGATCTACCTCATTACCCTCTCTTGGTCCCCTCCTGTTCCCATTGAGCTCCTCTTTCTCTCTAGTCCCCCATCGATTCCCGTGTCATTGTGTCTGTGGGAATCAGTGAGTTTTAATTAGGGTTACTTACAGGAACATGGCCATCTTACTAGCAGCTATGGCACCAGCACCGGCACCAGTACAGAAGGAAACATCTCTCCCTCAGTCTGCTGCACTTCTTCTGAAATTTCTGACTCTTTGTTGTTACTTTAAGGCTTTTTAAAGAAAGCATTTGCCTATATCTGTGGCCCTTGAAGCATTTTAAATAGTATTTAGCATAGAATACATACCCAAATGCCCTCAAGGTCACAAACAATCCAAGAGGATTAACCAGGAGACCACCATCAACAATGACTTAGATAACAAGCAGCCCCTGAGGAGTCTCAGGAGCATGAGTGTAGCACACCTTAGGTAGGTTGTTTAGTGTTGTGGGATCTCAAGGCGCCTGTTGAGAAGAATGGGAACATCACTTCCTTTGTAGGGAGGCCTTAGGAGTCAGGTGCTTAGGAAATTATAGAAATCTAGAGCTGGAGAGTTAGCCCAGCTGTTAAGGGTACTTGGGGCTCTTGCAGAGGACCCAGGTTCAGTTCCCAGCATCCACATGGTGGCTCACAAATCTTCCCAAACCCCAGTCCCAGGTGTCCCAACCCATCTTGTGAACTCCAACACCACCAGACATGCACTTGCTATACATACATACATGTAGGCAAAACACTTGCATAAAATAAATCTAAAACGCTATACAAATCATTATCCTTTTCTTAGAAGCACCATAAGTAGGAGGTCTGGTAGGGAGCTGTGGACATTTGGGAACTGTCCTTCAGAATGTCCTGAGTGGGGAACATAGAGAGTAGGGGTGATTCTGGTCATAGATAAAATGGGAACATTCATCATTAATTGCGGACTCTCTGCCTCCCTTTAGTATAACCGGCAGTCAAGTACATTTGACTGACATGTTCAAGGATGAGAAGAATCCAGACAAGGAGATGAGCGAAAATCAGAAGGATGGGACTGGAGGACAGACAGTATTCCCCGCCTCACTTCATAAATCAGGAACTGAGACTTGCAGACCTAGCAGAGGTTAGGAGCCCAGACTCACTAAACCCAGACTTCATGTTTTGTTTTTGTTTTTAACCTGAATATTGGGACTTATCACCCATGATAACCTAGCTTATGCTATAATAACGAGTGATCCCAAAACCTCAATTGCACACAGCAAATATCCTTCATAAGTTATTTATGGCTCTACTTCATAGCTTCATTATCTGAGACACAGGTAATCAGGACAGTCCACTGTTGGGGACATTACCAGTCATCGTGGCACAGCGGAAAGGGAACAGGGCTATGCTAGTCAAATTTCTTCTGTTGTGACAGAATCAGCTTAAAGGAGAAAGGGTTACTTAAAACATGTCTTCACAAGTTTTGGTCCATGGTCACTTTGGTGGCATTGCTAGGGGCTTTTGGGCCAGACTTTATGGCAGGGAGCATGTGGTGCGGTGTAATGGCTGGGAAGAAAGAAAGAAGGGGTGGGGAGCATGAGGTCTCAATAGTCCCTTTAAGGGCAGGTTCCTAGTGACCTAGCTTCTTTTTATCATGTCCTCTCTTAAAGGTTCTTCCAGCTATCAGCGACATCAGCCAGGGACAGTGCCTTTAACACTTTTGGGAGTCCCTTGACCCCAAACCATAACAGTGAGCAAGCACACAAAGATGTTTCAAACACTGTATTTTGGAATTGTCTCCTGACACTGTCTGAACTTTATTGGCTGCAGAAAGCTGCACGGTCACCCCTGAGTGCCGCAGGGCAAGGATGCTGAAATACAGGCAGGATAACTAAAGGACGGAACCAAAATATTTGACAAATAGCAAATGAGTTGATCACAGGTGTTGACAGAGGTCCCGCACAGGTTGCCCTGACAACCAAACAAAGTATTTTTATACCTGATGTGTGAGTATAAAAATACCTTAACTGTGACATGTATTTGCTATGAATATGATGATTAGACAGTGAGTTAGCGATGGAGCTGTGAACTAGATCCCGGCTACCAATAGAAAGGCAAAAAAATATTTGCATGTAATAACTGTGGATCACAGACAACTATGGGCCAAATACCTATAAAGCTGATGGCGAGGGGAGGGAGGGAGCTGAGAACAGATGGAGGGAAGGTGAAGGACAACGAAAAGGAAATGAGTGACGGTGGGAGCCGCAGGGAGACAGGACAGATAAACTCCAACTGCGGACCATAGAGTGAAAGAAACCGTCAGGGAGACTGCGGTCTCTGCAGCCTTCGAAGTGCCCTGCCTCGGTGGCCCATGCCCTCAGACCCCTCCTCCACCTTGGGTTGGAGTCCTGCGAGTATAGCTGCTGTGTTCCCACAAACATGCAGACTTTCTTCTGTGGCTGGTACCTCTGGCACCTCCTTCTCAGGCCTGCAGTCATTCTTACCAGCCTGGAGTTGGTGCTGGATGGGAGAGCCAGAGCCTCCCTCCATGTGAAAAGAGATTCCTGGATCTTAGTTGTGGGTGATCAGAGTAATTGCGCCTGTGAGGCTGCTGAATGGGAGCAAGGACAACAAAAACTCACCTTCAAACATCATCACTGATGTGTTCAATACTCCAGTCACTTCAAAATTCATCATGCTTGTAACTCTAGGTAACCTTATTGTGCCCTTTATCTAGATGGGGAAACCGAGGACGCTGAGTTACCGAGTTTGGGTGGGCTTGCACAGTAGCGTGTAGTTGATCTGGGGATTGCATTCAGCCCTGAATCCATGTCTGTTGTTAGCATAATACAACTACTGCTAATGCCCATTTGACAGACTACAAGTGTTTTATGCCTCAATAAAGCAGTGGAATTTTGATTTTAGGACCTGGATGTACAAAATTTAAGAGCTTAAGATGAACTTCTTGGTATGGGCCTGTAATCCTACTTACCTAGGAGGGTGAGGCAGGAGGATGCCAAGTTTAATGCCTAACTGGGCTATAGAGTGAGTTCACGGTCAACTTAGGCTATTTAGTGAGACTCTGTCTCAATGAAGTGAAGAGAAGGCTGGGGATGCAGCTTAGCGGTAGAAAGCTTGCCTGGTATATGCAAAGCCCTGAGTTCAATCCCCAGGGCTACATTCATGAAATAATAATCTAGAGCTTGCTGTGAGGGGCTTACTCCTCTCCTCCACACCCAGGGGGCATTTGCTGCATATAAAATAACAACTGACAATTCTCCATTGCTGCTGATTATTTTTACACCCTTGCCTCCAGAAACAGCCAGCATACACATTAACACTTCCTTAGGGCCTGCAGAATCTGGGTGGGACTCAGTATAAGGTTCCTTTTTGAGCAGTGGTTCTCTGGAGCCTTGGATGCAGAACTTTCTCCATGATTGTTCCAAGCATCTGTTTCTGCACTGATTGCCCGCTCCGCTCTTCACCAGTCTCCTGTGGACCAGCCCTAGCTGTGGCAGCTGGAATTTTATCGCTGAGTCAGACAGTCAGCCCTAATTGCCTGTATCAACCTCCAGCTGTGCCTCTTCTTTAGACAGGAAAGTTTTTCTCTTAGAGCTTGGAGCACTGCCTAACTGGATCAGATGCCCATGCTGGCAGCACTGGCCACCTAGAGGGTCTTCTATAATGTTTGAGCACACAGGTTGTGCCTAGAGGTGTTGGAAGAGGGGGCTGCTTGTTCATCTGGGCTGCTCAGCTAGCTTAGCCCAGAAATAATCACCAGAAACTGTATTCATTAAATCACCCCTTGGCCCATTATTTCTAGCTTCTTATTGGCTAGCTCTTATATCAATTTAAACCATTTCTAATAATCTGTGTATTGCCACGTGACAGTGGCTTACTGGCAAAGTTTCAGCATGTCT
>LOJH01008222.1:2962-16424 GCA_001685095.1 Ellobius talpinus | reverse complement strand
CAGATCTCTGTGAGTTCAAGGACAGCCTGATCTACAGAGTGAGTTTCAGGACAGTCAAAAATTTACAGAGAAACTCTGTCTCAAAAAACAAAAATTAAAAATAAAAATAAAAGAAATTGAGTTTAAAATAATGCCACATAAAGATGAAAAATACACAGATAATCTGTGTTATTGTGTTGTCTTTGAATTGTTTAATGGCTGAGGAAGGAGCAACAACTGCTAAAAGATATGTGATTATAAATTTTGCTGGATTAATCCAATATATGTATTTTGAAAATGCCTTGACTTCAAAATTTAAGTCAAAAGATATGTTACTTTGGATAAGAAGTTTTGCTTTTGTTTTCACAGGAAATGAGAGGCTGTAGATTCATTCTGGGCTATGAAAAATCAGGTTTGATCAATGAAGATCCCCTGAGAAATATCTGATAGGATCAGATGGCCCAGATGTCTGAGTTCTACATCCAGAACATCCTCTAGAGTGCTGGCTGAGATGATCAAGCTTCACAGAATATTCTAGTCAGGACTTGACCATAATTCAAAATTTCTTTAGGTTTCCATAAGATCTCAGCACACCCAATCAGCAGGATGTAGCCTGGAAAACTATGCCCACATTCTCAAAAATGCATTATGTGTGTTTTCCTTTGTTTAGGATGTTGGTTACAAGTTGTTATGGATAATGGTCAAGAAGAAAACTAAACAAAGGAGACTAGATTTGGAGTTCTTGTTTTGAAAAAAAGGGGGTGGGGTAGGGGAAATGCTGTGTGACAATGGTCTTCTACCCTGTAAAGATTTGTCAGTTGTATTGTTTAATAAAACACTGATTGGCCAGTAACCAGGCAGAAAGTATAGGCAGGGTGGTGAGAACAGGAGAATTGTGGGAAGAGGAAAGGCTGAGTCTGCATTCATTTGTCACCCAGACACAGAGGAAGCAAGAATGCCTCACTGATAAAAGGTACCAAGCCATGTGGTTAACACAGACAAGAATTATGTTTTAATGTAGGATAAAAGAGTTAATAAGAAGCCTGAGCTACTAGGCCAACCAGTTGATAATTAATGTAGATCTCTGTGTTTCTTTGGGAGTGAACAACTATGGGATCAGGCAGGACAGAAACCTCTGTCAACATAGTGTGTAGGTAAACTCCATTTTGTCATTTTAAGGGAAATTGCTGTGTTTCATTTACCTGATGAGAGTTATTCCTGGCATTCCTAGTTTAGCACCCTTCCATAGTCTCCTTTTTCTCCTAGAAAGGGCATCTGATAAATATCCCAAATCTACAGTAACATGATGTATACAGACTGCTAGGGAAGTACCAAAAACACAGTATCTGCTGAAACAGAAATTGTTAACAGAAGCAAGACTGATCCTTCAGAAGGTAGATATAGGCACTTATGGTTAACTTCCTCTCTAGAGTTTCAGATTTGTGATGTGGAGTGGTTAATTAATACACGGAGCAGAGGAACTCATGGCTAGGGACACCTGCGCGATTCATTTTCACCTCTCTCCTCATCCCTCCCTCCCCTTTCCCTTTTCTTCCTCCCCTTCCTTTTTCCTTGCTTCCTTTGCCTTCTCTCACTTGTCATACTACCCTTTTCTCCCTCTCAGCCCTGGCTGTCCTGGAACTAGCTCTTATAGACCAGGCTGGCCTTGACCTCACAAAAATCTACCTGTCTCTGCCTCCCGAGTGCTAGGATTAAAGGTGTGCGCCACCACCACTGCCTATTGGGCTTTTAAGAATCATGCTCTAGCCAGGTGGTAGGGAGGCAGAGTCAAGTGCATTTCTGTGAGTTTGAGACCAGCTTGGTCTACAGAGTGAGTTTCAGGACAGGCAGAATTCTCCAATCACAGGACATTTCTGTTGCTGCTGCTGCACCTTCCCATGGCAGTCACTCACGGGACCCACACATAACCACGTAGAGGAGGTTGCCTCCCAGAAGTAATGGTGGGTGCAGGATGAGAAGAGGTCAAGACAGAGCTTTTGATTTGCACCAAGTAATTCCATGTGGACTTTAAGAGACTTGTCTATCATAATAAATCCTCCTGTGATTGGATTAACAACATGAAGACTGCAAGCGAAGGGAGGCACTCCGAGAAGGCTGATAATAAATGTCCTATTCCAGGAGTCTTCTGAACATACAGCCCCGCCATGGTGCATATGTCAGCTTTCTTTCACTATAATAAAATGCCTGAGGTAATTTATTTATAAAAAGAAAAGGTGTATTTTGGCTCGGCGTTTGGGAGATTCTTGACCATGATGTATTGGCTCCATAGCTCTGGGTTTATGATGAAGCAATAGATCATGGTAAGAGTGCTTGGAAGACAAACTGCTTGCTTTGTGACCAGAAAGCAAAAAGGGGAAGAGTAATGTCCCCTTTGAGGAAGTTATTCCGATGACCTAAGGACTTCCCATAAGGTTGCATGTGGCAAAGGTCTCCAGCATCCTGAACAGTGCCACTCTGGAACCCATACCTTTAATGAATCCATCTTTTAAGACACATACAACATTAGAAATCTAACAAATAGTTTTAAACATTTTCCTGATTCACATGTCATTCTTTTAGAATTGTAATGGAAGATGGCTGAACAAGCATTGTGAAGATTCTCAGCTTTGCTCGAGAGCCAACTATTTCGTTATTTTCTTTTTGGCTTCCAAGGGTATTCAATAGCTATCTCTGTTACCTGCCTTCTAGTCACAGTTTCTATAGAGCATGGAAAGCATGATGGAGATATTAAGTTCCTGGCTGGAGGCATAAAGCCATGGACCTTAAAGAATATAAGAATATAATTGCCCATCATTCCCATCCTGGCTCCTTCCACAAGGATTTAACTGGATGATGGATGAGAAGTGTAACAATTACACACTTTCCTTTTCCAAAACCACTAAGAAATTCAATCACAGAATTTACTTCACTTTACGATGACAAAACACATGAAAATCAAGACTTTAAATCCTGTTTCTATAAAAAGAATATTGTTTTGACTTGGCTTGACTTATAATAGTAAATATAGACCCCAATAGCCATTTTAGAAATGCATTAGATTTGCACTGTGAGTGCATACATATGAATAAATACATGCATATATATATGTGTTTGTGTGTATACATAAACTTAGGCTGATTTTATATGCTATGGTCTCTGAATATTTTGAATATTTTGCAGAATTTAATAATTCATCCAATGAGTCATTGTTTCATCTAGTCATTTATTTATAAAATGCTTTGTATGTTAAAAACCAGAGTTGTATGAGGCACTGTGATTACAACCATGTAAAAGTGAGATGAACTGTATCCAGCCAGGCAGGATAGTGCGTTTCTGTCATCCCAGCACTTGGCAGGCAGAGCCAGACAGTTTCCGTGGATTTCAGACCAACTTGGTTGACACAGTGGGTTTCAGGCCATCCCGGGCCTACATAGTGAGATTCAAAAAGGAAAGAGGAAGGAAGAAATGATGAAGAGAGGAGAAGAATGAAAATATTAATATGTGACTTTAGGAGCTTTTGCTTTAGATGTTATTCAGAGGTGGAAAGAAGGGCACTGACATGTCTACTGAGAGGCTAGGTAAGTTTTCACTAAAATGATATCTGTGTCAGAATCTGAAGAACTGAGGCATGGACTGGAGATCCTGGGAGAAAAGTGTTCTGCAGAGAGAGCAAAGTAATGAAAGAGGGGAGCTATTTGGGGTCATTTTTAGGGGTGGTATGGCTGCACTTGACTGAGACAGACTTTGACTGGTAGAAGAACTCAGTGAAGTGATGGAGGTAGAGTGGAACAGATGAGAGGGAATTTAGGAAACAGCGATAGGACTACGGTTATTATTCCAGGAGGTGTGGAGAACTAGCAGTAGGGTTTGGACAGAGTGGCTAAACGATACATCACACCGTGAAAGAATCACCCTGACTTCAGTATCAATGAGGAGATCGAGGAAGTAAGCAAGAGCCAAGCCCAGGAGGATCTGCTCCACAAGAGGCTACTTTAGCAATTCAGCTGAGAGATGATGTGGCTAAACGCAGATTGTTGTTATTGACAGCATGGAAAGAAACTGGGGAGTAGTAGGTCGTGCTGGCAGGGTTGCCCAACAATGCCCATGAGATGAGGATGAAGCATGACATTGTGCTTGGAGATTTAAGCAGTCCTTGATGTCGTTGAAGAGCAGGGCAGAGGGAGCTTCTTGGAATGCAGTTTTTCTGTGATGCTTCTCGGGCATTTAAGTGGAAATGTCAGATAGGAAGTTTGCTATACTCATGTAGATGTTATAGAAGTTGTTTGTGAATGCGGAAATTAGGGTGTCATTGTAGTGGCTAATGTATTATAAGTAGTGTATAATGCTATTTTCCTGGAGAGAATCTCTTAACAACAAGTGTAGACGAGCCAAGGAGTTCCCATAGCCAATAAAAGCTGGAATATGCAGGGACCAATTCACTTGGATAGTGTCAGGAGAGAGCAGGACACCGTCAGTTCCGTGAATTTGATCTTCTGGTCTCTAGAACCGCTAGGGAATGCATTTCTGTTACCTTCTATAGTCAAGTTTAAAGGTGTGTGTTTGTGGGGGTGTGGAGGTATGGGAACTTGAAGGATCAGGTTGGGCGGGTTGGGGGCAGTACAGAAAGGGAAAATAAAGAGATACCTTGATGAGGGCAGGAATTTTGGGGTTAGGGAGAAATTTCCCTGGAATCCACAAGGATGACCCTAGCTAAGACTTCTCCTAGCAATGGTGGACAGGAAGCCTGAACTGACCTTCCCCTGAAATCAGATTGGTGACTGTCTTAATTGTCATTATAGAACCTTCATCCAGTAACTGATGGAAAAAGATACAAAGATCCACAGTCAAGCACTGGGTGGAACTCCGGGAGTCCAGTTGAAGACAGGAAGGAGGGATAATATCAGCAAAGAGAGTCAAGATCATGACAGGGAAAGCCACAGAGACAAGTGACCTGAGCTCCTGGGAGCTCATAGACTGGATCGACAGCCAGGAAACCTGCATGGGACCAACGTAGGCCCTCTGCATGTGTGTGACAGTTGTGTAGCTTGGTCTGTTTGTGGGGCTCCTAGGAATGGGGTCATGACCTGTCTCTTGCACTTGATCTGGCTTTTGGGAACCCAGTCCTCAAACTGGGTTGCTTCCCTCAACCTTGATGCAGGGAGAGGAGCCCATCCTGCCTCAACTTGATATGCTATGCTTTGTGGATTCCCATGGGAGGCCTGCTCCTTTCTGAATGGGGACTGAGGATGAGTGGATGGGGGGTGGGGAGGAGGGAGGAGAAATTGGTCAGTATGTAAAATAAATGAAAAATATTAATTAAAAAAGGTGTCTGGGGTGTGTGTGTACATCTTTGCGTGTACACATGCGCACACATCCGAGTGTACAGGACATCAGTATCTTCTTAGATCACTCTCTACTTTGATTTTGGGTTGTTTGTTTTGTTTTATTTTGTTTTGTTTTTGATACAGGATCTCTTACAGAGTCTGGACCTCACCAGTTCAGCTAAGTTGGCCAGCTGGTGTGCTCCAGATACCCACCTATCTGCCTCCGCAGTACTGGGGCTACAGATGTGTTGCAAGTATTTTATTGGGTAATCCATTTCGGTAGTTCTGAGGTAATTTTCTGTAGCAGCTAGAGAGAGTGAATGCAGTAACAAGATTGACTTACTTTTAATTTTTATTTCCCTTCAAATGGATTCAAAATAACTAAATTTGTGGGGTGCAATACCATATTTTAATATATCCATATATGTATACATCTATTTGTAAAATGTGTACCAATCTGAGTAGTGTAAGGAGAATATTTCTCTCTTTCCCTATTTATCATTTATTTTTGTGAAAACATTCTAATACTTTCTGTTGTAGGAAATTTAAATATATAATACATTACTAACTATATAGTTACTTTGCTATGCTTTGAGCACTAGAACTCATTCTTTGTGGTCAGGTGTATTTTATAGCTGCCAACCACCCTTTGCTGATACTTGCCAATAGTAGCTGATTTTAATTATCCTATTTCTCTTTCCAAATGTCATTGTACTTGACACTTTCAATAGCCATTTCTACCTCTCTGATTCCATTTTGCGAGTACACTACTTAACTGCATTACAGGATTCATTGGTAAATTTCATTTATTTTATTTCTCTACTTTATTTGGGGTGTACAGGGTCAGATCAGGATCTTACTGTTTGTGTTCTAATAAACCTCGCACACCCCCAACTAGCTGCTATATATTCACTGTGACAAATTGTGAGGTCACTCGGAAAGCAAGGGTGACCTATTAAGTGATGATCTGGAAATGGAAAGCTTTCCGTGTTGGCTCCTGTTTTGCATTCACTGAGAATAACAACTGTTCCAGAAGCTGTCAACAGAAAACAAGATGGCAATTTGATCTATTCCTTTGCTGATGGCTGCTCCTTAAATACACAATATTATATCGCCTCCCTTTATTGCCACATCCATAATTCTACTTTATTGCATCATAAGCAATTTACTCAAGGTTCATATTTATTGCACCTTTAATTTCAAGGTTGCACATTTAATTTCTAAGACTCCCTTTCACACTCAGCTTCTCTCTTCCTGCCTTACTTTTGAGCATAAAAGCTGTCTTAATGATCTTATAGAGAAGAATTTCAGTGGGAATTAGGTGTTCCATGACTTAATGGAAGAAAAAACTGGATAAGGAGAGTTTTAAATCTTTCAGAAAGTCTTGAGAAAGGACAGAGTTATAGGTCAGAGTTATAGTGGAGCCTTGGTGATCTGGCTGTAACCCAACCTTCACAAGTAGCCTCATGTATCAGTGTCTTTCGAAAAGGAATACTTCATTTCATGCCATACCTGAGATAACAGTCACATTTAAATTCTTTCTCTGATGCTTCAAAGAGATCTGCACAAGTTTGGCAGAAATGCCCTTCGAGAAGGAGGTACACAGGTCTATGAGGAATAACTGTCATGCTTTAGGAGGTAGCTAATAAGGAAAAGGGTGGAATTATGAATTGTTCTGCAGATGCTATGGATACTTTTCCTTGATGAGTGTGCTACACATTAAAAGCAAAGATAACTATTCAAAGTCAAAAATATTCTTATAGCACCTTTCAATATCCAGTTCATTTACGAAACATTATTGGTTTTAATGTGTAGGGCAATGCTAGCACTGACACAAGATGAAGGCTACTTGCTTCTTTCCCTCAGAAAGATGCCAGTCCTAAGGTATGGAACACAGGATGGGAAGCCATATGCAGCAGTTTCACTCAACAAAACCCAAGCACACGCTTTGCTCCCTTCTGTACACAATCTTTTCATATTCTGTCAGCCAGGGCTGAATCTTACTGTAAAGTGTATTGATTATTTGGAGTTTCTTTAGTTTAGCCACTTTTGAAAATAGTCTAGAGGTTTTCTTTCTTTCTTTCTTTCTTTCTTTCTTTCTTTCTTCTCTTTCTTCCTTCCTTTCTCTCCTTCTTTTCTTCCTTCCTTCCTTCCTTCCTTTCTTCTTTCTTCTTTTTTTTTCTCCAAAGCAGGGTTTCTTTGTGTAGCACTGGTTGTCCTGGAACTTGCTCTGTAGACCAGGCTGGTCTTAAACTCACAGATATCCACTTGACTCTGCCTCCCTAGTGCTGGGATTAAAGGTGTGCACCTCCACCACCTGGCTAGAGGCTTCTTAAACCAAGCCCAAAACTATCATAGGATCCAGATATTCTACTACTGACAAATGAAATCAACATATTGAAAAATCATGGACACTCTTTCATTATTTTAGCATCTTTTGCAATAAGACATGGAATGTACAGAATGATCATAAATGAATGAAGAAAACTGATATGTAACATCCAGATACCATATATGTGCATATATATGGATCATTATATATGTATATATTGATCATATATTTGTAAAATAGATGTAAAATGAAATCTGGCTTAGCAATATGGCTCAGTGGGTAAAAGGCACTTGTCATCAAACTTAATGATCTGAGTTTGATCCCCAGGACCTACATGGTTGAAGGACAGAACCAACTCAAGCAAGTTGTCCTAAAATCTCCACATGCACACCACGGCACATATGCCAAACTCCCCTGAATAAATATATTTTTAAAAGATATTAAAAAGGCATGAAGCTGTGTAAGCTGTAACAATGTGTCCTGGCCTGGAGAGTATCTTGTTAACTGTGGTAAGCGAAGCCCACAAAGATCAACGTTGCATGATCTCCTTCATCAGTGGAATGCTAAAATGTTGATTTTAGAGACTGATAATAGAATGGGAGGGTAGGTGGTCTGGGGATGAAGAGGGAAGAGGGTTGTTCATGGACACAGGATTATAGCTAGGTAGAAGGAATGCTGCCGTGTTCTATAGCACATCTAGCTGGATAATTAGCAAATATCAGAGCAGCTAGGAAAAGAGGATTTTGCTTGTATTTGTAAAGAAGGATAATTACTTAAAGGTCATACATATAACTCAAAGTCATAGTATATTTATAAAAGTATATAAGTATTAAATATTAACCAAAATATTTCCTAAGCCCTAAGCCCACATGTTCCTAGAGGGCAGGGTCAGTATTGATGGGAACTTGCTGGGCTTCTATTCCATGGCATGGACACAGTCCAGCATCCCCAGTGAAGGCCTGTGCAGTTGATTGGATGTTCAGTTTGGTGCCTAAGCACTGAGCCACGTGGAGCACTCTGTCCTGCCAACACAGAGGCCTGGGAGAGAAGAGTGGTGGTTGAGATATGTAGTGAGACCTACTGACTTTTTCCATTACTGACTCTGTGGCAATGATTGCTTTTGACTCTCCCAACCGTTACCTCCTATGGTCTCCAAGCACTTTCAAAGCTCCCTTCTCCCTTGGCGCGTATTTCTCATCAGATTGCCAGCACCTTCATTTCATGCAGGGATGGCTGGTGTCCTAGTCAACTGCAGGTTCCAGGCAGCAACCAGGAATATTGCCAATGAAGTAATGCCAAAAACCTTTACCCTTATAAAAGTCTGGGATTGCTTTAATATCTCAAGAGTAATTCTATTTCTAGCTTTTTAACATCTCATTTAAATGGCATGTATTCACACGCAAGGTCTCCTGATTTCATTTTTCTGCTTATTAATTAAATGGATAGAATATGCCAAATTCACAGGCCAGAGTTCCAAAGAAGCTATATTGTATGTTTTTCCCCAGTTTTCTAGTTTACATTCCTCCATTTCTGCTGTTTTTCAGCTGGAAATTCCTGCTTGCTGAGAAGGAAAGTTTGTTGTTCAGGAAATCTGGAGTCTGAAGACGGAACAAATGGAGCCTCCCATTGGGCAGCATTTATCAATGCATTGACATGGGACACACAAAGGGCCTTTGGTGGCCAAACACATTTGGGAAGCCCTACATAGTGTCAGTCTGCTTGGAAATTCACATTATACAGTAATGGACTTGACGCCCACCAGCCATGCAATAAAGAAAGCAGTTCGACTCTGTTTAACCCAGTGAGTTTCTAAAATTCTCTGGACCACAGGACACTTGTGCCTGGAACTGTGACCAGTTGTCTTGATAACCACGTTTCAAAAGCAGTTTGATTCAGATACATGCTTACTTTGAACCAAAATAATGTACACTCTTAAATGGCCTTTTCATGTCATTTTTATGAAAAGGTAGATAGGGTCTTAATCAAAAATATAAACTCCATAATTATAATGCTACCTCTAAAGACATATTAGATATATATCATCAAATTTTACTTTCTTTTTTTTAATAAAAATAGTCCAAGCAAGAAGATGATGTAAAATACAAGAAAGCAAACAAAGAAAACCTGTCTTTTGGTCAGTCTTATCAGGAAGATATATGGTAGGCAGGGTGTATCTCTGAGACTTAATGTCAATATTTTAAAATATGAAGCACTCAGCTATCTACTGTCTTATTTTTCTCTTTTAAGGTTTTCTATTTAGGTTTATAAATTCATTATATATTCCTAAGTGCTTTAATAGCTAACATCCCTCTTATAAAATTTCCTATTCACTGATACTAAAATTGTGTAAAATTCCCCCTTGAGGCAATAGTACTTTATAATACCTAAGGAAGTGTCAGGACCTTAGCTGTAAACCTTTGCCTGTTTAGAACTTTCTCTTTTAATATTTTTTATTCAGACTCTGAATTTATTATTGCTCATCAAATTATTTGCAGTGTGTTAAGTTGGGGACATAGCCCCCATCCCTTGGCATCCGTTCCAGCCAACCTGGCCTGGGAGTTGCATTGCTCTGGACTCCAAATCCCAGCATGCCAGGTCCTGACCCCTGGGGAGCGGTCAGGACCACTCCCACAGGGTGTTTAAGTGGGCTCCCAGAGGAGAAACACGTGGTTCAGGGGTTGCATGGGCTTCCTGCTCTCCTGTCTCCCCGCTGTGCGCTAGGCCACCTGAGAGCGTGTTATTTAAATAAAACTGAATCAAAATGCCCATTGTTTTAGAGCATCTTAATAAAACAATGGGCATTTTGATTCAGTTTGATTTGATCTAATTGGACTATTTTGTGCTGGCGGAGATGCCCTTTTCTTATTTTTTCTTAAGACAATGGTTCTCAACCTTCCTAATGTTGTGACCCTTTAATACAGTTCCTCANGTTGTGACCATGAACTATAAAACTATTTTCGTTGCTACCTCATAACTGTATTCGCTACTGTTATGAATCATAATGTATATATCTGTATTTTCCAATGGTTTTAGGTGACCCCTGTTGTTTGACCCTCCCAAAAGGGGTTATGACCCACAAGTTGAGAGTCACTGCTCTATAGTCTAGTAGATTTCAGTTGAGGAACGTACTTAAGTTCCACTCTGAGATTTAACAAGATTAAACGGAAGTAGTTGGGGATACAATTAGCATTACATCCACCTAACACGCACAAGGCCCCTGTACTGCAAAAGGAAAACAAAGTCAGTGCTGTAAGTAATTAATGAGGGTTTAAGATGGCATGAACCAAAGAAAGCTCAATGGAAGTTGCTTGTAGAACAAACTCTAGAGAGGTAGTGGGCTTCCAGAGAGAGAACAGCCCAACTAGTGAATGGATCTACAGTATCGTACTGCTAAACTTCCTGTCCTTGAGGGTGCTGCATTGAATACACGCTAGGCTTCATGCCCTTGAGGATGCTGTGTTAAATACATGCTAGGCTTCATGCCCTTGAGGGTGATGTGTTGAATACGTGCTAGGCTTCATGCCCTTGAGGGTGCTGCATTTAATACAGCAAACATGAGCTTTGGGAAATAATCACTTCTTAGTTTAAAAGCTGCAACTCTCCTTGACTGCTTACTTTCATGTCCTTAAAAACATACTTTTCTCCCAACTCCTAAAGTGCACACCAAGGCCTGGAGAGTACAGGTATTCATGATACCTAAAATAATCTCATATTTAAAACATACTTGCACACGCAAGTTAAATAAAGGTTTGGACGAGAAGAAAAACAAATACAGAGACTAATACATAGTATGAAACAGCTACTGTGAAACATTTGGACAATTTTCTGTCATTTTTTTAAGTTTCTTCTATTTTTTCAGTATAAAAATTAGTTTCATTTTTAGGTATTAACAAAAGGAAATTTTTAGTTGTAAAATTTTTACTAGTAACATTTGCCACAGCATCAGAATAATATTTAGGAGCAAATTAAAGAAATGAGAAACCCACAGAAAGTTACAAAACATTCATAAAAACATTTAAACCCAAATAAAAGTTGGGTATATATCATGCTTATGAATTATGGAATTTACTATTATTCTAATGTTTATTCTTCTCAAGGGGCCTTAAAAATATAAATTAATCCCTATCAAAATCTCAGTTACGTTTTATACAGAGATAGAAATAACAATCCTATAATTACTGTGGAACTGCTAATGACACAACATAAAGAACAAAGCTAGAGACATCATGCCTCCTGATTTCAAGGGAACTACAGTCATCACAACAGCGAGCAGGTGAGATGAGCTCATGTTGAGTAGAAGAGCTGACTCAGAAACGAAACCTTAACCAAGGCATCAGATACGACTGGGAAAGGACAGTGCTTCAACAATTGGAGCTGAGAAAACTGACATTGAATAAAGTGGTAGTTTAATCTTCTACCAGACATAGAAGGCTGAAGAGGTGGCTCCATGGTTAAGAGCACTGGCTGCCTTTCGAAGACCTGGCTTCAGTTCCCAGCACCTACATGGCAGCTGATAGTCATCTGCAACTCCAGTTGTGGGGACCTGATGTCATTTTCTGGTTTCCACAATTATCAGGTATGCATATGGTGCACAGACATACATGTAGACAAAACAGCCAATATATATTAAGAACAAATATTCTACCAGACATAAAATAAACTCAAGGTAAGTGACAGGTTGAAATAGAAGAATCTCTGAAACTATAAAACACCGAGAAGGAAACAGTGGATGAGAGCTTCGGGATTTTAATGTGAGCAATAATCCAACATTATAACCAATGGAAACAAAACCTACATCAAACTGAAATTTTTGCACAGCCCAAGAAATCATCAGTAGACTGCAAAGGCAACCTAGGAAATGGAAATGAAATATTTTTAAAGCATATACTTGTAACATCTTAAAGTTCTCTATGCTTATTTTGAGAAGCAGACTGTAGGACAATAGTCTATACCCTGTAATGATTTGTCAGTTGTATTGTTTTTAATATAATTTAATTTAATAAAACACTGATTGGCCAGTAATCAGGCAGGAAGTAGAGGTGGGGCAACAAGAACAGGAGGATTGTAGGAAGAGGAAAGGTGTAGTCTGCAGTTGTCACCCAGATGCAGAGGAAGCAAGAAGAGAATGCCTCACTGATAAAGGTACCAAGCCACAGGCTAACACAGATGAGAATTATGGGCTAATTTAAGATGTAAGAATTAGTTAATAAGAAGCCTGAGCTAATAGGCCAACCAATTTATAATTAATGGAGACCTCTGTGTGGTTCTTTGGGACTGAATATCTGCAGGACTGGGCAGGACAGAAACCTCTGTCAATAGCAGATAAATTATACATAGCCATATAATGATTTGTATATTGATTTCATACTGGCTTTTAAATCACTTTTTCTAAATGCATAATTTATTAAAATGTTTATTGGATTTTTTAAAGTATGCAGATATACGTTAAACATACACTGACCTACAAACCTCTAAAGCCAAACACCAGAAGCATGTCAACTCTTCTCCTCTTCCCCTTCCTAGAAACAGTTAAATTTCCATCACCTTGAAGTTAGATTACAGGGCAGTAGCCTGGGCTATGCTGAATTTACAATGATCATCAAAATGCCAGTGAATTGATATAACTTTTGCCATTTCATAACCTGTCAAGAGTATCTGATTGCCTCCTACCCTTTTCACATCACGTGACCCTCCAGGCATTTCTCCCTAAAACTGACCCAATTCATTGGTGTATGTGTTGCTCTGTTTGTATAAACCATTGTTAGCTTGATCCACTCTTCAGTCTTTGTCTGTTACAAAACTGATGATGGCCGGCCTTCCGTACAGT
>LOJH01008221.1:1789-25414 GCA_001685095.1 Ellobius talpinus | reverse complement strand
AGCCATAGAGGCCGGGCAGTGGTGGCACACACCTTTAATCCCAGCAGCCACACTAGTCAGCCATAGAGGCCGGGCAGTGGTGGCACATACCTTTAATCCCAGCAGCCACACTAGTCAGCCATAGAGGCCGGGCAGTGGTGGCACATACCTTTAATCCCAGCAGCCACACTAGTCAGCCATAGAGGCCGGGCAGTGGTGGCACACACCTTTAATCCCAGCAGCCACACTAGTCAGCCATAGAGGCCGGGCAGTGGTGGCACACACCTTTAATCCCAACAGGCACACTAGTTAGCCATAGAGGCTGGGTGGTGGTGGTGCATGCCTTTAATCCCAGCACTAGAGAGGAATATAAGACAGGAGGAGACAGGTCTCAACCCAGTCTCAGTCTGAGGATTCATGGCGGCAGGACTGTCCATTTTCAGTCTGAGGTAGAGGTAAGAACCAGTGGCTGGCTGCTTTGTTTTTCTGATCTTCGGGTTGAACCCCAATATCTGTCTGTGGGTTTTTATTATTTGTGCTACAGGGTCTCATGTGTCTCAGGCTAGCATCCAACTCACTATGTAGCTGAGGATGACTGTGAACTCCTGATCCTCCTGCCTCTACCTCTAGAGATCCAGATACCACTAGATCCTATTTTATGTGGCTCTGAGGATGGAACCCAGGGCTTGGCTCATGCTAAGCCTGTACTTGGCCCACAGAGCTCAGTCTCAGCACCACAGATGGCTAAGATGGTGGCTGGATGTCTCCTGGAGACCCTGAGAGGAGTCTGCTCAGGCCTTCATCCAGCTCCTGGGGACCCAGTAGGGCTTGGTGGCCCTTAACTAGGTCATGTCATTCTATCACTGTTCTCTCTTCACATGGCTTCTGTGTGTTTTTCTCCAAGTCTCTTTTTTCTGCTTAGGTGTGCCGCAGGCACATGACTTGGGCCACCCTCTCCATCATCATCTCTTAACTGGTCACACCTTCACAGATCCTATTTCCAGGCCAGGCTGTGCGAGTGTGTGTATGTGTGTGCACAGCTCTGAGAGCTTGGGTCAGGACTTTGCATAGACCCATGCAGAGCGTTGTGTAAGTCTGTAACCTTGTCTGCTGTGTGGGGCGGGTATATGCAGTTCTCTAACTCCGGTTTCCATCGCTTCACTCGGAAAGATCTGCAGGCCAGCACAGCTCTGGCCAGGAGGCAGAGGGTTCCAGCGGTGGGGAGAAGCAGTGAGCAGCCATGTTCCCTGTTGCCAGCAAATCAACTCAGATTCCCAGGCTACAAGCAGTGCAGCCCAACTCCACAGAGGAGGCGGCTGAAGCCCACAGAGGAGACAAGTCTTTGCAGCCACAGAGAGCTCCACAGAGCCCTCACTTCCGGCATTCTTCCACAAAGCAGCCAGCACACATTATACACGTGCATGCTGTAACCACCCAGCAGCTGGTCGTGTACCACACACACACATGCATGCATGTGCGTGCGTGTACTATATTCATACAACAGCTGGAAGCACACACACTGCACATACATATGTGTATGTTGTACCCATCCAGCAGCCAGCTACACTCATGCACACTTATGCATGCTGTATTCACACATTACAAACATGTTACATGGCATATATACTCTGTATGCTCATACCACACACAGCAGGTGTATGCATGATATGCACACACAGTGCACACACTGCATGCTCATCCATACCATACATGCTACACAACCCACATGGATATTCCCCACCATGTTAGCAACACACAGAGGAACATTCACATGTTTCATGCACAATCCACACACCACAGAGTACCCCCCATGCACACAAACCCGCCCCCATCCACTTCAGCTATGGCCACAGCTGGTCCCAGCTACCAGCAACCTAACTTCTAGGCGGCCTCATCACAGGCACAGTCTCCACATTCTGTGACATTCCTTCTTGTCCATCATCATGGAGGTGGGTGGACCAGAGTTGCTGTACTTACTGAAGGAAGAGTAGCCAGCAAGGCCTCTCTAATCTGGCCTTTGAAGATGTCCCAGGCAGCTCACTGCCAGGCCCTCAGTTCTCTCACACAGCCCCTGTCTTCTGCACCATCCTCCCATCTCCAGCCATGTAAGGAGCTGCCCAGGTCTGGCTTTGGCTCAGCTTGCCTGTGTCCCAGCACTACTGCCCGCTGGTTCTGACAGAGAGTACCAGGGAGGGGCCGACAGCCTGTCCTCGCTGTACCCCTCATCGGCTCACCTCCCTGAGCCTGTTTTCCCTTCTGTAAGATGTAGTTAAGAACAAGAAAGATTGAGTAGCCTGTACTTGGCAGAACAGTAGTCCTCAAGACGCCTATGTCCCAGTCCTGTGACATCCTCCCTTGACAGAAGGGAACCTATGTGTGGTGTTTTAAATGAGAATGGCTCCTATAGGTTCAGATATAATCAGGAGGTGTGGCCTTGTTGGAAGAGGTGTGTCGCAGTGGGTGGGGTGGGCTTTGAGGTTTCAAAAGGCCATGCCAGTCCTAGTTAGCTCCCTTCTCTGCCTCAGGCTTGTGGATCAGACCTGAGCACTCAGTTCCTGCTGAGCTGTCATGCCTGCTGCCATGTTCTCTGCCATAATGTCAGGGACTCTGGTTTCTTGAACTGTGAGCCCCAAATCAAATGCTTTCTTTTATAAGTTGGTTTTGTTGTGGTGGTGTTTGGTCACACAATAGAAAAGTCATTGTGTAGCTGGACATGGTGTTCCCAGCCTTTAATACCAGCCCTTTGGTAAGACAGGCAAAAAAAAAAGAAAGAAAGAAAGAAGAAAGGTCACTATGATGGCCCCTATTGTGACATAAAGGAACCTATGACTGTTCCCACTACCCCTACCATGGTGAAAGGGATTTTGTTGATAGGCTTAGGCCCAAATTTGTGTCTTGACATGGGAGCATTGTAGTTGGGAGACTGCTCGTTTGTTTCCCGACTGCTTGGACCTAAAAAATCACACAGAAACTGTATTAATTACAACACTGCTTGGCCAATGACTCTGGCATATTTCTAGCTAGCTCCTACATCTTGAATTAACTAACCCATTTCTACTAATCTGTGTATCATGACGAGTCTGCGGCTTACCTGTAAAGGTTCTGGGCATCTGCCTCCTTCAGCAGCTACATGGCGTCTCCCTGACTCCGCCTACTGTCTCTCTATATCTCTGTTTAGATTTCCTGCCTGGCTTTACTCTGCTCAGTCATTCTTTATTAACCAATGGTAATAAAACATATTCGCAGCATATAGAGAGGAGTCCCACATCAGAACATGTCCTGGATCATCCAGGGAACCAAAAATCACTGTAGGGTTCTTTGAGGTGAGAATATGCTGCTTCTCTGGCCAACTGGAATCATAAGGAGGGGTGTGGGGTCCCAGAGGCTACACTCTGAAGGTGGAGGGAGAGTCCCAAGTCCAGGGATACAGTGGCCACCAGAAACCAGGAAGCAATGACCATGAAACCTTCTGGAGCATCCAAGAGAAGATGGCTCTGCTATACCCAGAAGGTAGAAAGTCAGTGAATGACCTTGTACGTAAGCTTGCAGAGTGGTTGTGGAATGAGTCGGTAGGGCTTGTTTTGTTTTTCCTTTTTGTGGGAGTACTGGAGACAGACCCAGGGCCTTGTGAATGCTAGGCAAGCCCTTGCCGCTGAGACGTGTTCCAGCCTTAAACATGTGGTTTAGCCACTGAGTGTGACAGTTTGCTGCATCAGCCACAGATGGGGCTGTGTGACCTTCTCAAGTGTCATGACCTTGCCAGGGTATGTCCTTGTCATTAGCAGATGGCTAGAGAGTTTGCTCAGCACTCATCCTAGGAACTGGAGCCATCGTGATAAGTTGTGTGGTATGTTTGCAGCTTGTCCCTGATGGGGCAAAACGGGGCACAGTCAAAGACTTGGTTGGTATCTATCTGCTGTGACACAGGGTATCTGTTAGTAAGTTGCCAGACTACCCTGGGCCATAGTCACCCACCCCTAAAAGAAGGATATTGGACATGGTGACTTTTCCAAGATCTTCCCCACCAAGCTCCTCCTGGCTTGGGATTGTTTTGAAGGGCTCTGACCTCCAAGGGCTGGAATCCCAGAGTAGCTCTGTGGTATCCCAGCCAAAGGTCCCAGTGGATTCCTGGCTCTGGTCTAACCCACTCTGCCTCCACCCACCCTTCTCCCCTGCTGTCCCACATGCACAGTGACAGAATGATGTGGCTTTTGCTTGCTGTCTCATTTGGGCATGCTCAGTGGGTTTCAAAATCAGGCTCTCCAATTGAGGCATGAATAAGCACGTGCCCCATGTGTAATGGTACTACGTTAGCACCATGTGGAGGACAGTGGTGCTGACATGTCCCAGCACGGTCGGACCCCAGATCATGGTGCCATGTGACAGGCCATCACAGTCACATGTCTGTTAGGGGAGCAACTCCACAGAGAGAGAACAGACCACTGTTCTGGGGGCTGTGCATGGGAAAGGCGACTGCCCATGGAAACTGAAAATCTCCAGAGCTGGTCGAGATGACAGTTATCCATCACTATCTGTGTCCCTCGTATATCCAGATCTTTAACGTAGACCCCGTGGTAAATCTCAGGTATAGAGACTTTGTCATTTAAAACCTCACACAAACTTTTATCCCTGGACTTGGGACTCTCCTTTATCAGGTACCCTTAGCAACCATTGCACAAATGAAAAATTTTGAGACATCATTTCACTGTTATAGCCCAAGCTACCTTCAAATTGTGATTTTCCTGGTTTGGTCTCTGAGGGCTGGAATGATAGATATGCACTGCTTCTCCTAAAAGTCATTTACTCTGCTGTGGATGTAGCTCGGCTGGCAGAGTGTTTGCCTAGCATGCAGAAAGGAAAGCAAAAACAAAAACAGGCTTGATCCAAGCACTGTATAAATTGGACATGGTGGCTCACACCTGTAATCCCAGAACTCAGGAGATGCAGACAGGAAGATCAGAAGTTCAAGGCTATCCTCAGCTACATAGCAAGTTCCAAGTCAGCTGGGTTACATGAGACCCTGTTTAAAAAGTAAGTAAATAACACAAATAAATTAGCAAAAACTCCCATAGAGGGCCCAATGGCAGCAGTGAGGGGTGCCATATGCTCAGAGTCTCCTACTCATGAACCTGTACACCCACGTGCGTACTGGCAGGCCAGGCACTGTGGCTGAATGCCATCACAAGGCAACCAGGCTATAGGGGTGAGTTCCTTAAGCCACCCAGCCTCAGTTTCTCCAAGTGCCTGGCAATAACAAGCATCTGACTGACTTCCTTTGTGATGTTTTAGAGAGAGATGAGGGCTGTTGTGTGTCTGTAAGGCTCTGCCATGGTTAGGCATAGATGCTCCCGTGGGAAAGAGCCCAGCTACTTCCTAGCTGGTGACAGTCCCAGAGGGACAGTAATGGTCTCTAAGCATCTTTTCTCCCCTTTGTCTTCCTCCGGGGCAGCTTCATACCATAGGGACCTGCCAAGCTCAGCCTGTGCCCCACCCCACTGAATGCCCAGCCCCTGGGCACCTCCCACAGAGAGCCACTCCTCTCAGCCCTTGCCCATGGCAGGCTCTGTCTGAAGAGCAGGGAGATGGGGCCAAAGGCTAGCTCAGCTCCAGGAGGCACTGAGGGAGATGCAGGTTAGCAGGCAGCAGAGCAGGACAGCGGTCCTAACAGGAGGAATGCCTTCGAGCACACATCAGGCACTCCGTCAGAGTCACGTGAAAGAGTTCAGTGTTAAGTGGCTGACTCCCCAAGCAAGCGGTGCTTGCTCGTCCACCCGTGTTCTCCTCTCAGTAGAGATTCAATGCCAGATGTCAGCATTTCAACCACGTGATAGCCCCTGTGTTCAATAGCAACCCAGGAGATGAAGCCTCACATCCTGGTCAGCTGCCCAGCTGCCCACTGCCAGCACGGAACCTAGCTGTTTGTAGGGCTGTGACCCTGGGATTCCTTCTAGGATAGCCAGGGCTTGGTTCTCTGGATGCTCTCTGAAAGTGGAATATGGGGTCAGGAATGGAGGCTGTGCAGCTGTGGCATCTCTGTACATAACGGTGACAACCTCAGGTCCCAAACATCCCTCACCAGCCATGCAACCTCAGCCAAGCAGCCTAAACTGGCCAACTCTGGTTTCCCTGCCTGTCCAACAGGGATGAGAGCAATGCCTCCAGGACTCAGAGATGAGCGTGAAAGCCCTTTGCCCCAGCCCTGGCCCAGACACAGATACAGAGTCCCTGTTGTTACTGCACACAGGTCTGTCTGCCCCATTCTCATGTAGATCTCCTTGTTCAGGCCAGTCTTCTGTGGAGAGCATGACCCTGGACGTCCTCCTTCCAGTGGACAGGCTTGCTTCCATCCTTCCTAGACACCTTGGTTTAAAGGGGTTGATGTGGCATTCAGTGGACATCAGAGCAAAAGTGAGAAGTCCCTGGCAATAGTGGGTCACCTTGAGTCCACAGGGCCCCTGTAGAGGCCACCAGAAAGCTGCATCCAGCTTGGATTCTCACCTCTGGGTTTCTGTCTACGCTGGACAGAGACCACAGTGCTCTGCCCATGGTTGTGAAAGGGGTAAGGCTCCTGGTGAGTGGGCACAGAGCATCAGATCAGGAGGCTGGGCCCCATGCCGAGCTGCTGACTACCCCCCACCACATTCACACCCCTGCCTTTCCTTCTCTGTTCTAAACAAGGCTGGAACCCTCCTTAGTAGTTCCCCCAGAGAGTCAGCAAAGCCATTTCTCACATGACTCCAGCAGTGAACTGTAAGTGGTTGCTGAACTTCATGGCTTCAGTTGCCCCTTAGCGCTACCCTGCCTGACCAGATGAAACCCTGAAAACACAGTCTAGAGCCTCGAGCCTGCTCCTACCCACCTCAGCCACTGCCCCAACCTCAAACATACAAGCTGCCCAACCTAACCAAGATCCAAAGGTGAACTACTACAAGACCCTGCTCCTGGGGAGTAGAAGTAAGGTCTCAGGGTTCAGGTTAATCCTCGGGTCAGCTGGCCACAGCCCATAAGCAGAAGTCTGCCTGTATGTTGCTGGTGTGTCCAGAGCCCATGGGAAACCAGGGGTCCTGGGGCAGGCTACCCCAGTACATTCGGGGAGAGAGCCCCTTTGTCCCATTCCCTGACACCACACGAAGCTGGGCCACCAGTGCAGCTCAGGTGCTCAGGAGATGTGCAGAGGGCATTGTCAGCCTGGGCCTGGGGGCCACATGAACAGTTGCAGCATGTACAGCCAAGCTGTGGCTGCCAATACACCTTTTAGGATGCCTCTAAGACACTCTCAAGTCCAAACAACCCTCACATAGGCAGAAGACGGGAAAAACCTTGGCTGGCAGATTTCTGATGACCTCACTACCTGAAGCCCCGGAACTGGCAAATGCCCCTCATACCCTTCCTCAAAACTGTGTCTTACCCTGCTTCCCCCACCCTGTATGTCCATAAAAGTCATGGACCTATCACTGCCTGGCTACCAGCAGACACATCTGTCAAGGTGGGGAAGACAAGGGTCTGGGGACATTGCACTGGTGCCCCTGGTCACAGGGAACCAGCCTTGGGAGCTGGTGGTTAAAGTGAGAAGGTTGTGGAGGAGTGGTTGAATCCAAAGCTTCGGGGTCAGATTTCAATCCTGCTTTCTCCTCAAGTCTGCCATCAGTGGGCACATTGGCCTCCGCTGCAAGCAGCCCTACCCACCCCATAGTATAGTGAACGAAGCAGGTCTGAGCCTCTGATGCTGGGAGCGGCTGCTTCTCCTAGTGAATATGTGTGTATGCGTGCATGGGCATGCACACACACTCATACCTGTGTGTAGCTGAGATGGTATGTGACTGTTTTGGTGTGTGTCTGTGTTGGAGCATACATGTGTCAGTGTGTCTGTGTTGGGGGTTTTCCTGTATATGTGGCTGAGTGCATATGGTCTGTTACCACCCGATGACTGGACATCCAAGAGCACATTATCACATGATTTTGAGGTCACGTTGTGACCATGTACTCACACAAACTAGCAGCTACGACATCACTGCCCAGCATTGGCAAAATATCACCAAAACCATGCCCATAGTTAACTAGGGACATTGTCCCCCAGGCTCCCTGCAGATGGCATTCATAAATTTCTACTGAATTCTGGGGTGGGATAAGCAAGGAAACAGAGTAAGCATCTCCTGGGGTCCTGGCGTGTGTGGGGGGGTCCCTAGCTTAGCCAGATGCTTGCAGCTCTGAGGAAGCTCTTTGGATAGGAACTACAAGGATCAATGGAATTGTAAGGAAGCCTGGATCTCGTGCTGACTGACAGCTGTGAAACCTTGGAGAAGCTTCTAGACACTAGGTGTGTTCTGCTGCAAAGTGAGATTGGAGCTGTGGGTCTCAGCACTGCACTGGAAGGTTCAGGGCTGGGCCCAAGAGGGCCCCTTGTAGCTATGACTTTTTGTGTTGGAGAGGTTAGCTGATGAAACACTGGGGACAGGCCTGTCCCTCTGCATCTTCAGTACCCAAGACACAGCTACTGTCCCTGCAGGTGCTTATGTGCTCTCGTGTTCTCTCTCGCTCCCCCCTCCGCCCCGTGTGTGTCTTCCCCCTACCATCTCCCTGTCTCCCCCTGCTCTCTGTCTCTCTGTCTCTCTGTGTCTCTGTCTCTGTCTCTCTCTCTCTCTCTCTCTCTCTCTCTCTGTCTCCTGTACAATGGAAATAATAAAAACCCCATAGAGATGTCATAAAGAGCCTTGGAAGCCAACAGAGGCAGAATCATCTGCCACCAGGGTAAGCATCCCATCACCTGCAGGTGGATATCATCCCAGCCCACAAAAGGCCTGCCAGTGACCCAGAGAAGTTGAGCTGCAAGTGTATACAGGGTCCTGCGCCTAGGAGCCTTCCTGTCCCTAGCTTGGGTGGGTAGATGGGGGTCGACTTGGAAGTGGACCAATCTAACAACCTGTTCCCACCTGGTGCCCACAGTATGAGGAACCCCCAGCCGGGGAGAGCTGGGCACGTGTTGATCACTGGGATAGTGTGAGACACAGTGTGTCTGTGGTTCAGGTCAGCAGATAGTCAAGCACCCAGCACAGCAGGTTGCTCCCAGGCTGTGTGAAGTTATTTGACTTCCCATTTGACTTATGGGAGATCACAATTTAGTCAGTCCTCCAGCCTCCCATAAATGAAGAATTTTGTAGCCACAAATGTTGCTATTAAGGAACAACCCAGACATGATGCGTGGGCAGGGCTGAGGGGAGCCGGCAGTGAGAACAGAGGCTACTGGAGCGAATGAAGCAAAAGCCACCAGGGCACAGAGGGGAAACTGAGGCATGGAGTAGGTGGCGTGATCAAGATCACCTGTGTACACAGGGAGTCAAGGAGCCCCAACTGGCACCCCCAGGTCCTGGAAGCACACATTCCATCACGCTGGGCTGCCCTCAGGGCCACCCCTCTGCATCTATAGCTCTCCCTGTGCGTCACAGCACGTGACCTCAGACCCTGAAGTACAGAGGCGGCATTGTGAGAGCCAGCTAGGCAAGCAGATGGCCCGGAGACAGGGATTCCCCTGTGCCAAGGGCTCTGACCTCTGCTTCCTGGGGTTCCCCAGCTGGAAGGGACACAGAGCCTTCCCACCTAACCCCAGGGCATCCCCGTGGGCCAAGATTCTCCAAGACTATGAGGTCCTTTCATCTCCAAACAGCGTCACAACTTTAACCTACCCAGGTCTGACCCCCAACACAGGGACATTCAGAACCCAGCACAGATGCTCAGTATTGTCTTGGTCTGTCTCCTGTTTTCAATGCTTTTAGGATGGCCAGTGAAATCCGGTTCACACTGTGCTGTTGCAAACTTGTTCAAATATTATTGGCTATTGGAATCAAGTATTTTTAGATTTTTTTGAGGTTGGGTGTGTGTGTGTTTTGCATGCATGCATGCCTGTGTGTGTTGCATGAAATAGGGTCCTGCTATGTAGTTCAGGCTGTCCTCAAGTTTGTGAAACTCCTGCCTCAGCTCCCTGAGTGATGGGATTACAGATGTATGCAACATCACCTAGCCCAAGTGCTTGCTCACTTGCCTAAAATGCTGTCTCTCTTTTTCTTGTTAATTTTTAGAAGTATCTAAAAAACCATCTAGATACCATCTTTGATTGGGAGAAAAAATGTTGCAAATATTTTCTTTATCTCTAGCTCATGTGTGCTCCCAATACTTGATTGCGAAATGTTCAAGGATATAAAATGCCTGGAAGAATTTGACCTTAGCCTCCTAGATGCCTGACACCTGGATTCCATAACTGGCTATAAGTGTATCTTTTTTGTGGCCTCTGGATCCTTCAGTAAATCCAGCAATCCTTGAATTATTTAAAAACAAGTAACAGGGGCTGGAGATGTAACTCAGTTGGTAGAGTGCTTGCCTGGTACACACAAAAACCCCTGGATTCCATCCCCAGTTCTACATAAATCCAGGCATGGTGGCCCAAACCTGTCCTCTCAGAGCTGAAGAGATGGAGACAGGAGGACCAGAATGGCGCAATAGCAAGTTTCAGGCCAGCCTGGACTATATCAGACCTCCCCCTTCTCCCTACACGCGCGTGCACACACATTGATCAAAGCTTTGGCATATCACGAGGTTGCTGTTTTCATTGGTTCTTGGTTTTCTCCAGTGCAATGGAACGCACGGATCTCACTACTACATAGTGACTCAGCCGTATGTTCTCAACACTTGAGAGGCTAAGATAAAAAGATTGTCAAGAGATTGTGGCCAGCCTGGGGGTACAGAGTAACACCATTTCTCAAAAGAAACATGGGGATGCTGCAGAGGAAGCTTGTCCGTAAAATTCTTGTTGTTTAAGCGTGAGGATTTGAGTGCCCCCACATGAAAAAGCTGGGCATTGTGGTACATGTTATCCTGATGTGTGTGTGTGGTGGGGCATGAAGACAGGAGAGTCACTGGAGCTTGCCAGCCAGCCAACCAACCACAAGCAGTGAGCTCTAGCCCAATGAGAGAGGCCCTATCTCAGAAAACCAAAAAATAGATAACACCAAACACTGCCCAATGCCGTCCTGGCTTCCACGGATTCCTCTCCCTCTCTGTCTCTCCCCCACCCCATATGTATGTGTGTGTGAGAGAGAGAGAGCATGCAGGCACATGTGCACACATAAAGACACACACACACATGCGTAGATGAAAGAAAGAAATGTGTGGACACTCAGCAAGCATCTGAATGCCCCTGGTGAATTCTGACCAATATGAGCCAAACTCTGCCAAGGAAGAAAGCATTTCCGTCTCCCCGGAAGTGTCACAATTTTAGGTGTGGGAAACATAGCCCGTCTGCACTCCCTTTGGAGTGTGGGGAGCCCTGTGGTACCAGCATTTGTTGAAAAATTGTTGGGTGGCTACCCACTGGGTGGTGTTGGTGCTTCTTTTTGAAAATCAGTGTTCCAGAGGTGAGTGTTGATCCCAGCTTGTCCACCTGTCAATTTGCTTACTGACCCCTCTGTCAATGCCAGCTCTGTAGCTGGACCTGAAACGTCCCTCAGGCCCAGGTATAAGGGGCCTGGTCCCAACTGGGCACCACTTAGAATCCTTGCAACCTTAGTAAGTGGAGCATAGAGGGCGAGTTTCAGGTGACCATACTCTGGAGGGGAGAATAGGGCCCAGGTCCTTCCTTCTGTCTTTTGCTTCCTGGACATGAGTTGGATAGCTAAGCTACGCTGCACGCTTTCTGCCCCACTTGCTGCTACATCAGCATCAGAGTCTGGATGTGATGGAACCACCCAGCCGTGGACTGGAACTGGGAGCCAAAATGGAGCCACCCTCTTTAAAAATTCATTGTCCAAAATGTCATGGTTCCAGCCTCTTTTGGCAGGTAGATTTAGGGGGTGGGAGGTGGGGTTGCGACAGGGTTTCTCTGTGTAGCCCTGACTGTCCTGGAACTCAACTCACTCTGTAGACCAGGCTGATTTTGAACTCAGAGATCCATTTGCCTTTGCCTCCCGAGTGTTGGGATTAAAGGGCATGCGCCACCACTGCCCAGCTGCAGGTAGATCTTAAAGAACCAAGCAGAGTATGAGTGGTTGATTCAGCAGTGCTAGGTTGTCTGTTCGCATGCTAGAGAAAGGGGCTCTACCAAAGAGGGTAGATGACCTGCTCACCCCATCAACCAACACTAGCCTTGAATGCTCAATCGTAGCCGCCGTTGTAAGCTCCAGCCTTTTCATCCAGGTGCTCGTGGAAAGACCTTTGTCCTCATTTGAGAGGTTCTGTGGTCTGGTTCTCGTGTTTGCTTGTGGGTACCTCTCTCGTTCCACCCCTGAGATTTGCAGGTAGAAAGAAATTCAAAACTGTTCTGAGGTCCTCACTGCAGGAGAATAACTGTTTTGCAGCAATAATCACTTTCTCCCTAGAAGAGACCCTGGCCACCCACACCACCAACAGATGAGCCAACACCAAGCAGCTCAAGTTCCTTGATGAAAAATGCACTTTGTTGGTCTGTTTCCTGACAGTCACTTGGGGGATGTTCCTGGTTTGTCCCTCTGCCTCCACCCCCCCACCACTCACTCGTTCTTCTGCTTGGGAGAGAAGGTTCTGTGTTCTGCGGCTGCCTTTTGTAAGAAACTTTTTTTTCCAAAATATTTGGAAAAAAACCATTTTTGTTGCTGTTTTTTCTTTTGAGACAGGGTCTCACTGTTATGTAGTTCTGGCTGTCCTGGAGCTCATTATGTAGAACAGGCTGGTCTCGAACTCACAGAGATCCACCTGCTTCTGCCTCCTGAGTGTTGGGATTAAAGGTGATTGCCACTATGCCTGGCCTCAAGAGAACAATTTTTGAAGAATGAGTTGATTGTACAAGATGCTGCTGAACGGCCGGAACTCACTGAGGCAAGCCCTAACTCTGTTCTTGCTTCTCAATATAACTTCAGATGTCCTTGGTTCTTTACCTTCCTCCCTCGATTTTAAATGAGTTTATTTATGCCTACCAAAAGATCCTATGAGATTATTCAAATTGTATGTGTCCCCGTCACCATCAGCAACATCACGGTCATCACCATCATCACCACACATCACCATTATCATAACTGTCATCACCTTCATCATTACCATCTGCCACCATTGCCATCGCCACCATCACTAATACTATTACTGTCCCCATCATTGCCATCCTGTTTTGCTCAAAGCCCAGACCTATGTCATCACCATCACCCTTTGAGTCCCTCAGAACTTATCATAGAGATTGGCATGTGAGTACTTAGCTAAGTTTTTTTTTAAGTAAATGGAATAAATGCCCATGTTCTGCATTTTAGTAATATGAAGAAATGAATTAGATGCTGAACTCCCAAGGTGAGTATTTAAGTTCACCCTTAAGGATGAGGATAAATGCCAAGGCACTGGAGAGCTTGAACCCAAGCTCCCAAACTTAGCGATGGTTCTGGGACCTGAGCATGCTCTGTCTGTCTCTGAAGCCTGGCCTTGTCTCCCGAGGAAGTCTAGGGAGAAGGCCCTCTGCCCTGGAACGTCTGTGTACTAGGAACAGGAAATCTGGGAGGGCTTCAGAGGGGAACATGCATGATAAACTCAAGCAGGCATTTCTGAAGCAGGGCGAGTGGCTGCAGCCACCAATGGAAAGGCCGTGTGAGCGTTCTTTGTGCTGAAGCTGATAGAAGCACATCGACCACCCACTATGCACCAGGCGCTGCTAGTCCCAGGGGCACCTTCCCGGGCTTGACACACTGCTCGCTGGCCACCAGCTGGGCTCTGGCTCTGGGGTTCGGGGCTCATGTCCTCATCTGGAATTCAGAACAATGCGATGAAGAGCCCAGCTTTCCAAGACACATAGTTAGGAAAACACAGGAGCACAGCTCTCCCAAGCAGCTCCACTCCTGTGAACTCAGTGGACCTGGGCTGGCGCAAACAGACCTGCATTCTTACCCCCAGCCAACGTCCATGCAGAAGTCCCCAGTGCCCACAGATGAAAGATGAAAGAATGAAAGAATCCCCATCCCGGCTTAATTCCGGATGAGTATTCTCCCTCCAAATTATGAGAGGAAATTCACTATTATTTTAGGACTTGCCTTTGCATAATAGCCATGGAGAGCAGAGAACAATCCAGGGCTTATGTCAAACACAAACAAGACTCAGCTGACAGCCCCAGTTCTGCCCAGAAAGAGAGCTGGGCATCCAGGAGCGGTACCTTTCTGGATAGATCAAGAATAGGTCACAGCCATGTGAATGCATTGTGGGAGGAACAACAGATAGACAAAACAAAAACAAAAACAAAAACAAAAAAAGCCAGCACATGCTAGACAATGTTAGGGATCCTCCTGGGCTTGGACATGGCCCTTGATCCTGAGTACAAAATTTGACTCCTCTGAGGAAGGCAGAGCTGGTCTGTGCAGCCCTCGTTCCTTGAGTGCCTGGCTCAGTCCGCTACAAGCCACCTAGAAGGAGGTGTGGCTGCAGGTGTAGACCTAGAGGACTTGGTGGTGGAGGGAGGGCATAGTAGTGGGCATGGTCTTAGAAGGTGAGGTAGTAGGGGTGTGGCCTCTATTGTGGCTCTGCTTCAATTGTTCCTTGTTCTCAGGAGGTCTGAGCAGTGGTCTCTGCAAGTGGAGTGACTGACTTCTGGGCAGGGATGTGGCATTGTGAGTGTGAGTGTAGGCCTTCAAGCCAGAGATTCCCCTGGCCCCAAATACAAGTCCACCTTTCCTTCCAGGTAGGCAAGACACTCAACTCAGGCATCCGTCTGCCCTGCCCACATCCTTGTGTGTCAGCCTGGTATGCACACAAGTGCAGGTGACATTTGAATTCACCTTACTTCTTCCTGGAGCTCCTTGGCATGCTCGTAGGATGGGGACAGCACAGGAGGACAGTGTTCACCTGCCGGCACTTCTGCCTAGCAGAAGGCAGCCAAGCCATGTGGGGACAACAGGGAATTGAAGTCATCCCATAGCCTTCTGCTGAGTGAACCTGGGCAATTCACTTTGCCTTTCTGAACCCAGCAACCTCCTCTGGAGACAATGCTAGCAGATCAAGTCAAGTTCACAGAACTTCTAGGCCAGTGGCACACACCTTTAATCCCAGTCAGTACTCAGGAGGCAGCAGCAGGCATATCTCTGAGCCTGGTCTCCAAAGCGAGTTCCAGGACAGCCAGGGCTACAGAGAGAAACCCTGTCTCAAAAACAAATAAACAAAATCAAATTCACAGGATGGTCCTCACAGCGATTCCAGGGCGAACTGTTCCCATGACCCTGATTCTCAGATGAAACAGGCTCACTCTTCCTGCATTGTGTAGACTGAGCCAAGAGGCGAGGAAGCTTAGCCACTGGGTCCCAGAGCCATAGTGAACAAAGGGAAGGCTGCTGAGAGCCTGTGCTCCCTGCCAGCCAAGCAAGCCAGCTAACTGCTAGATGATGAAGCATGAGCCCAGCAATGTCTATACCCAACTGATGGAAGACAGCCATAGACAACCCAGACCCACCAAGATGGCACCAGTCAGCCAAGCCAACCTACACCAGAGAACTGTTCGTGCCCTGTGGATCTTCAGTGCTAATATTTTAGCCATTTGCTGTGGGATTGGTTGTTATGCAGCAAAGACTAACTGCTACAGCATCAGATACAAATATTGTTTGTTCTCTGTCTTGAGTCTGAGATGCTTGGTCTTCTCCTGAAGCAGGAATACAAGACAGGGCTTAACAGGTGCCATTTGTCAGGGAAGGGAAGGACAGCACAGACACACAGACATACCCTAGGATCCTCACACAGCCAAGTGCCCACCCCTCTCACCTATGTAGAACTTGACAGTTGACAAGGAGGTTGGCGCATGTCCATAAACCTCTGACAGAGTCCTTCAGATCTGCCCATGAGTGTGATGAGCCCTGCAAGGAGAGGTGATCTTCTGGGTCCCATGCTGTGCTCTGCAGAGGCAGAACTCAAGCCCAGAGCTCCTGCAAGTAAGTTAAAGCAGCATGCTTCCATGTTGACGCTCATTCTCCACACATGTGGCTTGTCCTTCCTGGTCCAGTTCTTTCTCAGTGACATCACTGATGTCTGAACACTGCTTGTTGCAGGCTCTCCATTTGCAACGCTCCATTTGAGGTCCTGGAAGTCTCAGGGCCTTGCTCTGTGACATTTTCATCATTCCTATCCGCTACACATTTGCCCTCCTCACATCATCCTCAACTCCAGCACCCTGATGTCACCACCTTCAGCAACAACCTCACCACCTCCAGTAGCGTCACCAACATCATTACGTCATTACCACTGTCATTGTCCTCACCCTAACCACTACTCTCATCAGCAACACTGTCGTCACGACCACCACCATTATTGTCCTCACACCCTCACTGTCAATCACTGCGGCATCTCTATGATCCTCACCATGACCAGCAATAACAGCATCCTTCCATCTTATCGTTACTCTTATCATTAACGTAAATCAATCACCATGACCGCTGTGATCCCAATCCTCATGATTACTACATCCTTATCTCCATCAGAGCTGTCATCACCACCATCATCATCACTGTCATTGTTGCCATCATCACCATTATCATCACCACGGTGATAAATCACCATCATCTCCTCTCCATCACTAACATCATTCTCCTTACCATCATTGTTGCTATCATCACCATCATCATCACCACCACCATCATCATCTTCACCATCGTCCTCTCTGCCCCTTGCCACCTTCATTGTATTGGGATGAAAGCACTGTCTGATGGCTCTGTGCCAGGCATCTCATAAGCACATTCTATTATTTCACTGAATCTCCTGACTACCCTTTAAGATGGTTTCTATATGTTAATTCTACTTTTCAAATGAAAAGGCTGGAATTCCTGGGTGGTGGAGAGAATGCAGCTTATCCAATTTCCACAGCTACAGCAGGCAGGGTCACCCTCCTCCCCTGGCTACTACTGCACAGACACCCGTCAGGGGTGTTTCCTCTTGCAATGAGACGGTGGAAACAGGCTGTGGGTAGTAAAATAAGCAAGGGCACTGGAGAGCCAGCAAAGAGGAAAAGAGTGTCACATTTGCCATCGAGACAGGATGCTGAACTACCTCTATGGGGCAGACAGGGTGACATGCAGATGGCATTTGGGCTTCTGGCCTAAAGAATACATAAAGTCCCCTCCTTGGACTTAACCCAGCCTATGCCCCCATGACAAATCTTCTTCCCTAGACCTCAGTTCCTTTGTCTATGATGTGAAAAGCATAGAGCAAGTTGTGTCCCTGAGGTTTCTGGCCCTGGGCTCCTCACGACTACGCCCAAGACATGTCCACACTAGGTTAGACACAGAGGGCTTTCTGGAAGTGCAGGTTTTCTGAGAAGGTTTTAAAGGACAGGAAGAGCTTCTAGTGTCAAAGATAGGAGCATTCCATGCTGGGAAGGGAGTGTGGAGTGGAGGGGTAGAGCCTGCCTGTCCTGGGTGAACAAAGACCGCTCAGGCTCAAGGCTCTGCTGCAGAGTGGACAGCAGGATGGCCACCTGGGGTCCAGCAGAGGAGGCAGGTGCACAGATAGCTACAGGCTGTGGCATGGAGACTTGACCTGTGTGGGTCTTGGAGAGTAAGTCAGAGTTTTCCCAGCTGGCAGAGGTTGCAGGATGAAGGAATTTTCCAGGAAAGAGGAACATCAAATACAGAGTCATCGAGGAGTAAGGGCTAAGGAGTGCTGGGGTGGCTGGCCATAACTCATACAGCTTGAGTTGGGGTGAGGGAAAGTGATCCTGGGACAGCTTTAAGGGCACGAGACTGTCGCTGATATGCATCCTTCTTATGGGGGCCAAGAAGCCACATGGTACTTCAGAGAGGACACATGGCACCACAGTCTGTGGTTTAGAAGGCTTGCCCATGGAGTCCGTGAACATTTCTGCAAATGTCTGATGGATGGTGACTCCCATTAGCAATTAAAGCATGACTAGAGTGTTGATGGCATGACCACTGTGCACTTGTGGGGGCCAAGAGCTGCTGGGGTCCTCCTGCTCCAGCACGAGGCTCACACCACTTGAGTGACAGCTGCAGATTTCAGCGCAGTGGAGTCCACACCCTGACAGCACAGACACAGGAGTGGCCTTGTGCATTGAGCCTTGTGTCTGCTGTAGTAGTAACAGGGTTATGTGCGCACAGACAGGCAGCATGGTGAGGACAGACTTGGTGTTGTAACAGGCTCTGAACTGTGGTGGGTGATTGACATCGCTAGACGTTTTATTGACAATAAAGTATAATTTATGGCCAGTGTAGAAATGTGGGACAGAGGAAGAGAAAACAAGCCACCTACAAAAGCCACCAAAGGAGCTTGGGAAATGGCTCAGTCAGTAAAATGCTTACAGAGTAAACTGAGGACTTCGGTTTGGATCCCCAGAACCCATGTAAAAACAATGGCAAATTCTCAGTCTTGGGGACCCAGAAGAATCCCTGCAACTCACCATCCAGACTGTCTAGCTCAACCAGCAAGTCCCAGGTTCAGCGAAAAGCCTTGCCTAAAAATAAGATTGAAAGTGGTAGAGGACACACAATGTTAACCTCTGGCCTACACACACACACACACACACACACACACAGAGAGAGAGACACACATGTACACATGCACATACACACATATATAACATACACAAAAAGCCACTAAGACCAGTAAGAATTAACACCCATGAGAACCTATTGTGGGCATCTCTGAATACTCAAGGCAGATTGCTCTTAGTCCCTGTGGAAATGGGGCTGGGGAAACGGAGGCAATAGGAGGCACGATAGTGTTGAAATTTAAACTTAAGAGTCTCTCCAGCTCATGACCCTTCAGCAGTGAGGTGGACAAGTTCCCAATTTCAGGCCTTTGAAAGTCCACCAAGGGCCATATTACACTCTAACCACAGTGGAGTCCACACATGCTACCTGGAGACTTAGCTTGTTCCTCGTAGGTTCGCTTCTGCCTCTGTTTTTTGCGGTTCTGTTCGTGTATTCACTCAACAAATACAAACTATTCTACATGCCAGGCATGCTCAGGGCCCTAGAGCCAATGCCGCCGACTGGATTGGGGCCATCAACCTTCACCGCTGCACAGAAGGAAGTCTGCTGACTGCTACCCTGTCCCTGCAAAGTCAGAGGGGACCATTGTTCAGGCCGTAGCAGCAGGTGGCAAAACGGAAGCGTGTTTTTTCTTTAGTGTCGCCAAAGGGAAGAGGCACTGGCTTGAGTCTTGCTGGCCTGAGCTGGATAAGTTATCTGGAGAAAGATCCCAGGAGCCTTGCCACATTTTTTTCTAAAAGAATGTTGGAAGTCTCAGTGGCCAGGTATGGAAAAGACAGTTAGGCACACTAAGGCCATTCAGGGTGCTGACGCAGGCCCAGGTGGCAGAGAGAAGGACGCCGCTGTTCACCACAGACCCTCAAAGGGCCGGTTGTCTGCACACTCAGTGGGCACCCTACAGATGAACAAAAACACTCCTCAAAGTGCCTTTTACACAAACTGTTCTCACAAACCTTCCCAGGCACCCCGAGTGAGTGATCAACCAGGACATGCAGATCCATAGAATTATAGAAAGATAAAGGGTTAAAGATTTGGACAGAAGATAGCCAAGCTCCTTCCCGAGCCGGGTCAGGATGCAGAGAGAGGATGGAGGCTGGCCCCAGGCTGCTGTCCCTTTCCTCCCTGCCCAAGGAACTGCCACTCCTTGGACCCAGCCTGGTGCCTCAACCTGGCCTCACTCTGGTTATGACTCATGAAAGGGCCCATTCATGCCCTAGCTGCTGGCTTGGGTTGCTGCAGGCGCTGCCCCCCACTGCCTCTGTTTTCATTTCATTAGAAGAACTCCGGTCCTGAAGGTTCGTGCTTGGCTGAGTCAGGGATGCTCCAGAGAGGATGTCTCGACAGAGCCACTCACAGGCCCTAACACATTCACTGGATGGCAGATGGGGAAACTGAGGCCACACAGCCTCAGAGTATAGGGGTGGTTTGGGCTTAAGCCACCAACTGCTATGGCACCTCAGACACTCAGAGGGGCTCAGGGGCAGCCAGAAGGCAGGGATCCCTAATGACATGAATGCTTCCACTTAACAGGGCTCTGGCTTCTTTCAGACATGCCCAGAGCCTCTAGGGAACCCAGCCTCCTGTCCTGCACACAAGAAGAGAGGTGTTTACCAGGGCTGGGAGAATTGGGGGCCTGGCACAGGCCAGGCTCCCAGCCATATAGCCTCAGCCGCTCCTAAAAAGGGCTTTTTCCAGGGGCTCCAACAGGTGTTCAGGCCCTTCCACACCCCTGCTTCTCTCAGATCTTCCCAAGTCCCCTTGACGGAGGAGGGACTAAGAGCTCAGGCAGTGCCCATGAGAAGCTCTATGGGACCTAAGAGGGAGGGCTTTCTGAAAGAGGAGGGGTCAGCCTAGGTGCCCTTTGAGTTGGGGTAAAAAGACTGCTGGGCCTCACACACGGAAGACCCTCTACCAACGAAAGTCAGTGGCCTTGACCAGACATGTGCTTAACAAATGCGAGAGGGTGAGCGTCGTCCACGTGGGTGGGTGAGCGTCGTCCACGTGCTAAGCTCTCTCAGAAAGGACGTCTTTGCCTGACCCCTCTTTTAAAAAAGAAGAAAAAAATGGGACCACTTGGAAGCTAAGCAGAAAAAAAAAAAGTCTCGCTCTGGGCTCTGAGTCATGCGCCACCGTCTGTCTGGAATGTCTCCTGGCCCCGCTGCTATTCACTCCACACTCAGCCCGCCCTAACTGGGCCTGACCAGTGAAGCTTCCCAAATCAGATGAGGTCAGGGTGATTTGACCACAGACCCCTCCTCCTTTCTTTCTCCCCTCCCCATCTCTCACTCCCTCCTTCTTCCCTTCCCTCTGACTTTTCCATCACTATCTGTCCTCTCCTCTCTTCCCATCCTTCCATCCTTCCCTCCCTCCCTACATCCTCTTTATCTTCTCCCTCCCTTCTCCCTGCTCCCACTCGAGGGACAACAGGCCCCTTCTAAGTGCATGCGTGCAGAGTTAAGAGATGAGCTGAGAGCAGCACTGAGGTTTATTCATTCCTATTTGATTTCCTTCCTCTACCCCAGAGCCTGGATTTTGTTTTCTAATGCCAGGGGAGAGACTTGGCCCCAGTTCTGACCAGACACTCAGGAGCAGGGTAACCTTGGGGATCTCAGAAAGCTGTTCCTAGGGCCAGCACCCCACATCCTCAGGAGGCCCACATGTTCCTCCAGCCTTGGACAGTAGTTGCCAGGTACAATTGATCTTGACCCCAGGGACCCTCCTGTGGCAGGGCATGTGAGGACAGAGGCAACAAGGCCTCTGGCAGCTCTGCCCTCCTGATGAGGGGATGTCAATATGGCTGTCAACCAGAGCAAGTGGAAACTCAGAGAGGTTGCTCTCTCACCCAAGGACACAGAGCTGGCAGGAAGCATGGGAGGGGGCGGAGCTAGGGCAGCTAGTGAACTCTGTGGTTGGTTACAGACCTGAATTTCTGAACTGACCAGTGGGATCCATAGACACTGGCCGTGCTCCCAGTGGAGCACATGGCTCCACTTCCCACAGCCCCACAGATGCTCCACTCTGCACTGGCCTGGTGGCGGTTCCTAGAGAGGTCTCTAAGCTGTTGGAGCTTCTGATGAGGAACGGGCACAGGACCCTCCAAATCCACTTGCCTCCACGGGCCACATGACCCAGGACAGAGAGTATGGATCTACCTAAGCATGTCCCATGATGTGGGAGCACCACTATCCCTTTGGCTTCTCATGAGGAGCTTTTACATGGGGTGCTGAGCTGGCCAGGAAGGGGAGCTTGACCCCAAGCCTGGGACCAGGCTGTTCCCACTCTACCCTAACCTCAGTGAGGAGGCAAGGCAGGCAAAATAGTATGTTGGCTGTGCAGGGTGTGCTCCACCAGCCTCCCATTTCTGGGTGAGCTTCTTTGGTCTTCCAGCCTCAGTTTCTTCACTCTAGCAGCTGGCTTTGAAAATGCCTGGAGGAATCTAAGCAGGATACAGTTGCTCAGGCCTCTAATTGAGGCTGGTCTATGGGGAGGAGCATCATCTCTCATCAGTTATGAGGGTGAGTGTCCTGATGCCCCCAAATGTGTCTGGTGTAGGCATCTGGGGCAGGGTGAGACCTGGCATTCAAAGTATGTGTGTGTGTGTTGTATGTGTGTGTGTCTGTGTGTGTGTCTGTGTGTGTGTCTGTGTGTGTCTGTGTCTGTGTGTGTGTCTGTGTGTGTGTGTCTGTGTGTATCTGTGTGTGTGTCTGTGTCTTATGTGTGTCTGTGTGTGTGTCTGTGTGTGTCTCTGTGTCTGTGTATGTCTGTGTGTGTGTCTGTGTGTGTCTGTGTGTATATGTCTCTGTGTGTGTCTCTGTGTGTATGTCTGTGTGTGTGTGTGTCTCTCTCTCTCTCTCTCTCTGTGTGTGTGTGACTGTGCCACAGGCTGAGGTAGCTGGGGTCAAGCTTGCTGAAGTGTGACAATGTGGCCCTGGAATCCGCCAAAGGCTTCTGCTCCTCCCACCCTGCTCTGGTCCGATGGTGTGGTTTGTTTCTGCTTCAGGCAGAGGTTAAGGCAATGACTCAGTAGCACTGCTGGCTCCCTGGATGTCCCAGAGCCAGGAAACCTCTTGCAGAGCATGGCTGGCACCGGCTTTGAGTGCTGGGTTGAGAGGGGCTAGGTCAGGTCCAGAAACCTGAACTCCACTAGATGGATGAATCGAGTTAGCCACTCTGGCTGACCCATGATTCCTCTGGAGAACGGAGGTTCAGAACTCTCAGCTCTTCCCGCACAGTACCAGCTAGGGTAAAAGGCAGGAGGAGAGGCCCATGCTCCCCAGGACCCCTTCACCTCCCAACACCACCATGACTCACCCTCCAGCAGCTCCTCCCAGGGTAAACAGGTCACACTGTCAGGAACTCTGTCCCGTGTTCAGGACCGAGAGGAGGTAAGGCAACTGGAGATAAGCCCAAGGTAAGCCCAAGTCATCTATGAGGACCCTGTCACCCAGAAAAGTCACATGACAGTTTTGTCATGCTCACACATGACTGATGTCTAGAGTGGGCGGAGACCTAGCCCCAGCTATCCTATGCACAATAAGGCTTCAGAGGATCACAGTGGTCCCACCTGTGCCAGCCTGAACAGCACTGGTCAGTCACAGGTAGGTGTGGAAGAGGGTATAGGCTGCCTCCAAACAGAGGGCCGAAGACAGCACAGGAGCCTGGAAAGGACCAGCAGCTCCCGAAGCAAAGGAGGCCTGCCGTACTGTGGCCCCTGAGCAATAAAGCAGGGCTGTAGGCCTCACACCTGCCTGGCCCCAGGAAGCACAGGGCCTATCCACTGTTAAGGCTCTGGCAACAGTTTTGGGCACCAATGACCATGTCTATTGTGTTTGTAGCCTGGGCAGTGTTCAGAGGCACAGAGCTAGAGAAATATGTGTACACATACTACATGCATGCACACATCATATACATGCACGAATACATGTACACACATGCACACACATGTATATGTATACACATATACATGCATATGTATGCACAGATACACATGCACACACAAACATACTGATATATTTTGAAATCCTGGCCTTTCTTAAAGTCAAAAGAGACATCAAAAGAAGCCGGGTGGTGGTGATGCATGCCTTTAGTCCCAGCACTCAGGAGACAGAGGCGGGTGAATCTCTGTGAGTTCGAGGCCAGCCTGATCTACAGAGTGAGTTCCAGGACA
>LOJH01008220.1:0-22122 GCA_001685095.1 Ellobius talpinus | reverse complement strand
CACACACACACACACACACACACACACACACACACACACACACAGGTTTTTCACAGTCCAAATATTCCTAAGAACCCTGGTGGCTTAGTCAGGCATGGCACAGGCCTTTAATCCCAGCACTCCAGAAGGCAGAGGCAGGCAGAGCTCTGTGACTTCATAGCCAGTCTGTGTACACAGCAAGTTTTAGGACAGCTAGGGACATATGGTGAGACTCAGACTTAAAAACAAAACTACACTCAGCTAAACACCTGGATATAGCGGGTTCCTGCCTCCTAAGGGTGCAGAGAAGATCATCATGGGCAGTTCCCTGAAAATGCCTTGCTCTTCATTCATCTTCAGTGGGAACCCTCAGAATCTCAGTTTCCCCATTTGGATAAGAGTAGAAAATCAGATGGCATCGGGGTATGGAGGTTGGTGATACCCCACAGCACCAGAGGGGATCTGCCAGTCCACCCCTGCCTGGGATTCACATCCAAGTGGCCCATGGAATGGCCAGAACTCAGTTATACTCTGTGGGTCAGACCATCTCCCCACCCACTCTCACCAAAGCCCAGCCACGCCATAGCCCCGGTTTCAGAGCCTTATGTAAAGACACCCTCTTCTCTCACAGATCGGGGACCTCATGGTTGTGGTCCAGGCATTTGGCCTGAGCCTGGAGGAACCTGGCACTTTCATGGAATATGCGGTCTTTGATGGTATCCTGGGGTTGGGTTACCCTGACCTTAGCCTTCGGGGAATTCTGCCTGTCTTTGACAACCTGTGGCTGCAAGGCCTCATCCCCCAGAATCTCTTTGCCTTCTACTTGAGCAGGTGAGCCTGTGCCAGATTGGCCCTTTTTCTAGGCTGTTGGTTGCACTAGAAAGTGTTGACCCTGAAGGTTCCTTAGACAGTCTAGTCCAGGTGTCTGCCTGCTATGGTCTGGACTCCAAATCTGGCCCGTAATCTGCTTCGGTAAATAAGGTTTCGTTGGATTGTCCATTTCCGTCTTGCCTGTGGCTGCTTTTGCACAGCAGCAAGGCATTGAGTCATTCCAGGAGAGGTGGATGTCTCCCAGTGTGCACAGCCTCCACTGTTGACAGCTAGTGCCTCTAGGGAAGACTTGCTAACTCCCTTAGTCCCTCTTCTCAGTCAGAGATGAGGAGACTAAGGCTCCGACAAGGGCTTTGCCCAGGATGGCCCTAGTGCTGAGAGAAGCGGGTCTCAAACTCAGCCTTCAGGGTTCTTCCCCATGACAGTAGTCGGGCCATCAGCTCTTCAGCTCCATCGAAGTTCCTGATGGGCTAAGGACCCAGAGGAGGACAGCTGCGAAGGCAAAGCACAGGTGGCAGGGTCCTGTTGATAACCGTCTCTTCTCCACCAAGTGTGGGAGTCGATCCCATCTGTTAGAGGGGGAGGCAGGTGTGTGTCTGTGTGTCTATTCTATGGCTTTGGGATCTTCGGGAACCTGAGCTCCAGGAATCTCAGCTCTCTAGCATGACCAAGCAGTTCTAGCATTACACAAGCAGGTCAGTCTTTCTTTGGCCCTTGGGAACACTTGGATCTGGTCCATAATGATTCGTTCAACTACTTCTCATTAGGTAGCTGCTAAGCACCTAGTGCCTCTCTGTACACACCTCATGTAAGGATACAGATAAGGGGAGGCAGAAGGCAAGACGGCAGTAAAGGTGAAAGATGCCTAGGGAGTAACTGTCTGTGGCAGCAATAAATCAGACAGAACCAATTGGCCTGAGGTGGGGGTGGGGGTCCCTGAGGTGAAGCTAGCCCCGTGTGAGCTGGAAAGCACACTCCTGGCTGCCCCAGGCCTCCGTGTTCTGGAAAACAACTGTCTAGACAGAAGTCACACGCCTCTGACAAATTATGTTTTAACCATAAAGTTGCTCCAGTTTCCAGAGGGGCCCAAGTGCTCCACGGAATGGCGGGGTGTCCTGAGTCCAGCTCTGTAGCCAGTTATCCACATTCAGACCTCAGCTTTGCTACTCGTGAGCTGTGTAGCTGACCTAGAGCAGGTATTCAGCCCTCCTTGCCTTAACTTCCCTGTCCATGAATTCATGGAATTTCCCAGAGGCCTGTTGAGCAGGGCTGTGTGTGTGTGTGTGTTTGTATGGAATACACCAGCAACACAAAGCAATGCTGGCAGGATCAGGTGTGCTGCTAAGTCTAAGAGACCCTGCCCACTAGTCTCCAGCAGACTGTAAGCCCTTCCCCATCCTCTTCCTTCCAGCAAGGATGAGAAGGGTAGCATGCTGATGCTGGGTGGAGTGGACCCCTCCTACTACAGTGGAGACCTTCACTGGGTGCCTGTGTCCAAACCCAGCTACTGGCAGTTAACTCTGGACAGGTAAGCACATACCTGATTCCTGCTCTTGGATGCGACCTCCAACATATATACAAACACACACACACACACACACACACACACACACACACACCCCTGATTCCTGCTCCAGGATTATACCTCCAACATGTACACACACACATATACACATAGACACAACTGATTCCTGATCCTGGATACTATCACCAACATGTAAACATACATACACACAAATGGAGTAACACAGGCCCATGCCCATGCATGACTGCACCTGCAATGACACATACAATCACATGCAAAGTCAGGTACTGGCTTTGTGCTGACACATGAAGTCACATGACAGTCATACAAACACAGCCGCTAGAACATGTACAACCACAGAAACATGCATACAGCGCCACACACTGACACACACACATCCAGTCTCCAGCAGACCCACCCATCAAAGCCATACACCTGTAACCCCTCCAGGTCTCCTTGGAATCTCAACCAGAGAAGGGAGGTCAGGCCTGGGGCTAGAGCACTAACCGAAGGACAGGGCATCTACAGACCTGAACAGGCAGGAGTCTGGAAAAGGCCCACGCAGAGTGGGCTAGGTAGAAAGTACAAAGCCCTAAAGTGAGATTGGTGGTGGGGAGGAGGTGGGAAGGTGGGGTCACAGAGTGGACCTACAGTGCTGAAAAGAATCACAATGAGTGACCACCATCCTGGTTTGCGCAGGACTTGGGGATTCTTGTCCAAAGTAGGTGAAATCCTGGGCCCACATTGAGATTATCACACCAGAGGACAGGAGCAGAGACAAGTCTCCACCCTCCATCTGAAAACCTTGATGTCTCAGCCAAGCAGCAGGGTAGGGGGCGGGACAGAGAACAGGGCATCTGGGAACCTGCGACACCTGAGCACAGAGATAAAAACCGAGCAGACTGCATAGAGCCACCAGATGGAAGCTTAAGCCTCCTTCAGGGACATCGGCAGCCTGGCCATCTGTGTGGGCTTCCTGGGACGCTGCCTGGATGGGAGTATCAGCACAGAGGCAGCCTGCTGGAGAGATGGCCTCTTATGCAGCAAATGGCTGTTCTTCTCCCTGCTGTGGAGTGTCGGATGCCCACAGGAGCCTGCCTTCATTCTGAAGCTGTAGAGTTGGTCAGGCACAAGTGTTCCTTGTTCATATTTTCCTTGATTCATTCGTTTATTCACACATACATACACATACTGAGCATCCCTGTGGAGTCCTGTATGCCATCCAGCAGAGCATGTGGACATGAAGCGGGGAGTCCTGCAAACACTGCCTGCCACCTCACTACTTGTTAGAAATTAAAAGGGACGATGGAAGGGACCAAGAGAGGGACTGAGTTGAATCTGCAGCTGGAAAAGGTGACAGGCTGGAACTTGAGAGATGATGAGGAACTAGCCAGCCAAAGGGGGCATTGCAAACGCCCTGAGACAAGGAACAACTCAGAGCATTTAACATCCGAGAGGATGGTGCTGGGGATAGAGTTCAGTTGGTAGACCGCGTGCCCAGCATGTGGGAAACCCTGGGTTTGAACCCGGCATCAAATAAACCATGCGTGATGGGGCACATCTGTAATCCAGCACTTGGGAAGTAGAGGCAGGCAGAAGAATCAGAAGTATAAAGTCATTCAGACTACAAAGTGAGTTTGAGGCCAGCCTAGGCTACATAAGACCTTGTCTTAGAACAAAACAGACAAGGTAACTGAAAGGAAAGTCAGATGTGGTGACATCCAGCTGTAGTTCAAGCCACTGGAGAGGCTGTCTAAGCTAGGACATTGGAGACAAGGTCAGAAAACATGGTAAGGCCTTCATTCTAAATAACTAACCATAAATATTTAAAAAGGTAAAGTGACCAAGCAGGAGGGTGGGTGTGGAGAGCTGAAGGGCTGTTTTGGAGTCAGGGAAAGGGAGTGTGGGCTGTATGATAATCCTGGTGTCGTCTTTGGCTCCTGCCTCTCAGCATCTCCATGAATGGGGAGGTCATTGCCTGTGAAGGTGGCTGCCAAGGTATTATGGACACAGGGACCTCCTTGCTGACTGGCCCCAGAAACGCGATCCTTAACATCCAGAATCTCATTGGTGCCAAGGCCTCTAGTGATGGCGAGGTAAAGGGTTGCGTGGGAGGGCCATCTGGGTTCTCCACACACTGATGCAGGAGTGACTGGGCTAACCTCCAGCCTCCCCCTCTTTGACAGTATGTCCTCAAGTGCGACAACATCAACACCCTACCTGATATTGTCTTTACCATCAACGGTGTTACCTACCCGGTGCCAGCCAGTGCCTACATCCGGAAGGTGAGGAGTTTGGCAGGGGGGCTATTCTTCAAATCCTGGAAATAGCAGCTGGGTTAGATGGATCTGCAGGTCAGGGCCACAGAGAGTGTGCCAGCCCAGGAAGCAGTGGCTGAAGAGGATGGTCATGCACCATCCACAGGCTGCCCAACAGAGGGTGGGAAAGGCCTGCTCTGCAGAGGGACCAGCTAGGTCAAGGTATGAAATAGCAGCGTAGGAAGGGAGCTACAAGTGGTTCTTCTCCCAGCTGGGTGAGCCACCCTGCAGCAGCTGGAAAGAGCTGCACAGCTCTGTGAAGGGAGGACACCAAGCTGATGTAGCTCAGTTGGTAGAGTTGTTGCCTAGAATACAGGAAGCCCCTAGGTCTGTCCCCAGTACTGCATAAAGTGGACATGCTACGCACATCTGTCATCTCAGCATTTGGGAGGCTGAGGTAGAAAGATCAGAAATTCAAGGTCACCCTCAGCTACCTAGTAAGTATGAAACCAAACTGAGCAACATGACACCCTGGCTCAAAAAAAAAGAGGCTGAGCAGCTGGTGCCCTTCTTTTTTAGGGTCATTCACACATCTGCTCCAGCAACTTCGAAGAAGACATAGATGACTCTTCGGACCTTGAGATGTGGGTGCTGGGGGATGTTTTCCTAAGGCTGTATTTCACCGTGTTTGATCGAGCAAATAACAGGATTGGTCTGGCTCCTGCTGTGAGTGCTGGGCCTCCTTTAGAGGATGGCCAGGCACACACCCAACACAGACACGAAGGCTCATGGGGCCTTCCCATCCAGGAGCGCCAACCCCAGCTATCGGGAGCTCTGCAAAGCCCTGTTCTGGGGAGAGAATAAACATTGCACTCCCAAAGCCACTGATGCTAATGACTGCTCTCTTGGGGTCAATGAGATATGTTGAAGTTAGTTTTGGTTTAGTTTTTTGAGACAGGGTCTCACTGTGTAGATCAGGCTAGCCTAGAACTCACCATGGTAGCCTAGATCTCAAACTTTCAGCATTCCTCCTGCCTCAGTCTCCGGGACGCAGGGAAGCAAGACTCCACCGTGTAGTGTCCATGGTAAGATAAGCCAAGAGTGACTGGCATAAATAAAGAGAAAGCCTTCAGGAATATTAGGAAGATGCAGAAGGGGACAGTCACAGGCCTGGCAGTCAGAGCATCTGTTCCCTCCCTCTCCCTCCTCTCCTTCCCTTTCATTCTCTTTGCCTCTCAGTTTCTTTCTCTCATACTTTGACAGTCAAGGACTTTGCTGCTACTAGCCCTGGGATTTCACATCAGAAGGAAGGACACAGATCAGGGGGAGAAAATCCCAGAGTAGCAGGAAGGACTCTGACTGGTCCACCTAGAATGGTGTATCCATCCTGGACCAAAACATCTTGCACACAGGGGAAAAAGATGTTAAGATTGGCTCTGCTTGGTCAGATGGTCTTGTCTGTGACCTGGAGGTGATTGGCATTTTTCTTTAGAACCACAGGACTGTAATGCAGAGTAGTCACTGATAAAAGTGGCAAAGGATGTTATAGACAGATAAAAGGGCTTGAGCTGACTCTTCCAATGTCTTCCCACATCTCTGTTCAGAAAGATGCTTAAAGGGTAATTAAAAACAGGTTCTGGATACTGGGCCTGGTGGCACAGGCCAGTAATCTCAGCACCTGGAGAAGCTGAGGCAGGAGGATCCACAAGTTCAAGGCATGACTAGGCTACATAGTAAGCTCCATGCCTGCCTGGGTAGCTTAGTGCCACACTGTATCCAACCAAAATGTGAAAGAGGAGCGGGGGAGATGGCTCAGCTTACTGTTCTATGGGAGGAGCAGAATTCAGGTCCCAGCACACAAACTGTAATTCCACCTCCAAGGGGCCTGACACCCACATCTGGCCTCCATTAGTACCCTCACATATGTGCACATACAGACATACACATAAATAAAACCTTTAGAAACTAAAAGGTAAAAGGACGGAGGCCACAGGTCAGGGGTGAAACACTTGGCTAGTCCAAGCAAAGCACTGGTTCAGAGTACCTGCCTCAAATAAAGAAAACAGATTGTTCGTTTTTTGAGGTAGGCCACTCCAAACCTTTCTGGGCACAGCTACCGGAACACTCGATTTGGACTGTCAGATTTGACACACATATGGCCTGGAGAGATGGTCCAGCAGTTAAGAGTACTTGTCGCTCTTGCAGAGGACCTGGATTTGGTTCCCAGCACCTACAATGGTATCTTACAACCATCTGTAACTCCAATTCCTGAGGATCCGATGTCTTCCTCTGACCTCTGTGGGCATCAGGTGTGCACATGGTGTGTGTACATGCAGAAAAAATCCTTATATACATTAATTAAAATAAGAGAGGGTTTGTCTGCTTTTTATATGGCTTTTCCCACAGGCCCAGATGGGCAGAGAGCAGATGGAGCAGGAAGAATAACAATCAAGGCCTGTTTCGATGCACCAGAATGCAAAAGCTACTGCTTCAGCATCATTTCCTGTGGTCCACGGTCACTGGGCATCTATGACACGTCAGGCCTGTGGTGTACCCTGGATAGAGGCCTCACTGGGAACTTGCCTCTGAGTCATAGAGACAGATCAAGGGACAGGCACAGCGGAGACCTAATGAAGCCAGGAGGGGTGACATTGAAAGATACTGAGGAATTTTCCAGATTTGAGGAAGGGCCTCCAAGCCACACACACAGTGTGTCCAGTGGCTGCAAGTTCCAAAAGGACAACCCCAAAGGGCCACCCAGTCCCATGTCCTGCCTCCCTATGATGGTTCCAGAGATCATCTGTCCTTGGCCCCATTCCCACCTGCAGTGTCCCTCACAGGAAGTAAGAGTTGTTATCCTCTAGTCTTATGTGAAAATAATGAATTAATCATATAAAGCCTTCAGAACACAGCCTGCCACATAGTATCACGAGTTACTGCTTTTACTAAAACCAACACCTGACAGAGGCCAATGGGCCAGTGATGCCCAGCGTATGACCGGGTTCTAGAGAAGATTTTTCTTAGCTCCCCACTCCAGTGGCCAATGCTAAGTTATGGAGGAAAAATTAAATATCTTAGTTTGATTTTTGGTGTTGTTTGGGGAGATATTTTGTTTGCTTGGTTTTTGTGGGGTGGTGGTGTTGAGATGGAATCTCTCTACATATAATCCTGGCTCTCCTGGAACTATGTAGACCAGGCTGGCCTAGAACTCATAGAGATCACCTGCTCCTGCCTCTTAAAGGCTGGCATTAAAGGCATGTGCCACTTTGCCCAGCCTTGTTTTTTGAGACAGGATCTCATGTAGCCTGGGCTAGCCTTGAAGTCCTGATCACGATAATCCAACCTCAGCTTCCCAAATTCTGCAATTACTGGATGAGCCACTATCCCTTAATTAACATTACTTCATAAAAGATAAAGATCTCAAATAGAAAGGAGCCCTTGCCTTTGCAGAGTTATTTCCAGATTGAATTGCTTCTCATAGGAAGAGCTCAATGTGGATCAGCTGAGCACTGATGCCTGCTGGACACAGTGGGTACTACACATAAACATTCAGGCAGGCACCACTCAGCGGGTCTTACCCATTCCTTCTACTTGAGTGGTTACTTAGCAACACAAAACCACTGACCTCTCTACCTTTAGACCTATTAATCCCACTGTGGCAAATACATTCATTTAATTACCAGCTATAAATTATTTCTCAATTGTAATGATTTTCCAAAGGAATCTACATATAACAGGAAAAGTTGGAAGCACCCCCCAGTCCCCACCCCGACCCAGATTCTAAAAGCAAGGAATTATAAATGGGAATTCATCCGCTGCTGTAAAAGTGGTGAGTATGGGCAACACAGAAAACAGTAGGGAGCAAGCTCTGGTCCTCCTCTCTCACCCGCACCTCTCCACAGCTCCCCCACCCCGACACTCCCCCAGCCTTCACTGACCTCTGACACCTATCGTCTGAGCAGCTGTCCCCTGCTCTGGACTGTGAGGAGAGAGATTAGCAGCTCAGTGTTTGAATAGGAATTGGGACATAACACATATTCTGAAAACATCTTGAAATGAACATTGCATAAAATCAGTGTTGAAAACAAAGCATAATGACAGAGATAATAGGCACCCCCAAAACATTTCTAGGATGGATGTTATGTGACATCAGTGTCAAGAGTGTGCAGCGACAGGATCACACTAGGCATGGCTCTGCACAAGCAAGAGCAGGCACTGCTGACTTAGTGTTCCAGGGCTACTGTAACCAATACCACAGTCAAAGATGGGGGCTAAACAAAAATTTATGTTCTCACAATTCCAGAGGCTAAAAGTCCAAAGTCAGGGGATGTTTGAGTGATTTCTTCCACTGCCTTTCTCCTTGACTTATAGACAGACCATCTTACTCTAAAGTCTTCTCTTGAGACCCCACTGGGTTACCCCCAGGGTCACACACACCCACTAGGCCATTGGCAGAGAGGTCTGTCTGGTATGTCCCAGGCATGGCGATCCACTCAGATGGTAGACTCTTCCTTCTTTGAGATGTCCGTTGTAGGCTGTTGGAGAGCAGGGGTGGGGGTGTCCAGGAGAGCAGTGGAGAGTCTTTGAGGCTTCAAGGGGGTGGTGAGGGTCTCTGAGAGGTCAGGACCAGTCGTTGAAGGTGTTTCTGCTTCAGTCAAATGGGTGGCAGACACAGGCCACTGGAATGCTGCCCCAAAGGTTGAGGAAGAGCTCTCTGGAGTAGCAGATGACCAAGGAGTCCCTGGAAAGCCTGGAGGTAGAGTGGAGGATCCAGGAGAGACCGAAGACCCTGCTGAGGGCTCAGGAGGCTGGGAGGCTCCAGGTTCCCCTAGAAATGTGCCCTCTGGCTCCAGTGGGGGTGAGGATGAGGTGTGGGCTACTGGTGGACCTGAGAATGCAGCCTGCGCACCAGACAGGTTTGTTCTCAAAAACAGCTGCAGGAGCTGGAGCATGGGCCTTGCAGGTGATGCTGATGGAGGCCCTGGGCAGGAGCTACAGTTGGCAGGGACTTCAGTGGCTCCATGAAGGCTCTGAGCAGCTTTGCCAAGGTCTCCATGAGGGGAGGGTTGCTGCCTTTCTTTTGGAGGAAAGAGGGACTCTAGACAGAGGTGGGGAAACAGGGTCACAAGGGTTCACTCTAGGTGACATGAGCCACTCTGGGGATAAGACACCCTGCTCCATCCTCACAGGGGACTCAACACACCTGGTGAGGACCATAGTGGGCTGCCTACGACCTCCATGGGTAGAAGGTTGAACAGAAACTAGGAGTGGAAGAAGGCAGTTCACTGCAGGAACCCTCCCAGGAAGTTTTGGAAAGCACATGACTCAGCCTGCCTCCTCTTTGGGTCTTAGTTTCCCACATGGAGGAGTGCCAGAGACCAAAGGATAAGGAAAGCAAGAGTCTAATACTGGGCCTCTGTTTCCCCACTTGCAAAATGGGCATCCCAACAGACTGACGCAGACCACAGAGGACGTCTGAACCTAAACCCTCATACTAGCTACAGCCTGCAGGGGTCAGGACAGGTCAAGGTGGGCACACCAATGATAGCAGATATGTATCACTCTGCTGTGGGGAAGATGGATCTGTGCAGCCAGACGATACAGGAATGCTCTGTAGCCCACTCAACTTTGCTATGAACCTAAAGCTATCCAAAAAATATGCAATCCATTTTTTAAAAAATTTTAAAACAGTATTCCATGTGGTTAGGCTAGCCTCCAACTCACCAGATAGCCAAGGATGACAACTTTTTATTTATTTTTTGAGACAGGATATCACTATGTGCTGGAACTTAGTGTATAGCTATAAACCTGGCTGACCTTGAACTCAGAGTTCTGGAATTAAAAGGTTCGTGCCTCCTAGCCCAGCAAATTTGATCTATTGATCCTCCTGCCTGAGGATTATAGGCATGCACCACTACATCTAACTTATGTGGTGCTGGGGACTGAGTCAGGGCTTCATGCATACTAGACAAGTGCAGTGAACTGGATTCAATCCCCAGCACTGACTGAATGAATGAATTAATAACTGTCTCTGCCTACCACCTCTCACACGGTAGGGGGGGCTCAGAGGAGAAAAGGAAGTTAAGCAAAAATATAATAGCCAATGACAAGCAAAGGAGAAACGAACCTTAAGAAAGGTTCAGCTGAGAGGAGGCAGATGCTGCTATGGCCACTGGTATACTCTGAAAGTCCTCTAGAGGGCAACTGCACAGAGCTAAAATTATTAAGTCATATGCTTTAAATGTGTGAACTGGGTGGCCTATAAATTGTCTGAAAGTAATTATTATTTTTATTACAGTGTGTGTGTGCACGCACATGCACGCCTGAGCACAGCACACGTGTAGAAGTCAAAGGACAACTTGCAAACATGGCTCACTGGGCTTTGAGGCCAGGGTCTCTACTTGCTGAGCCATTCCACCAGTCGCGTGTTATCTTTAAGTCATCAAACGGAGGCAATGCCCATTCTCTTTCAACGAAATGGTGGTTCCTTTTACAGGGAATTATGGGTAAGAGTAGCACGATGGTCTAGAGCATCCCACCCCATCTTGCCCAGGCTGTGACTCATGCTTTGTCCAGGGTATCTATACTGTTTATATTATAAAATGAAGGGTAAATAGAAAGAGTTCCTTTTACAGAGAGTTGGGGGTGTGGTAAGCAGAGTTGACAGTGTGCTCTGGGAAAGAAGTTAGCTCAGCATGTCTCCTCTTTGGGTCTTAGTTTCCTCAAGTGGAGCAGTTGCAGAGAATAATAGATAAGGAGAGAGAGAGAGAGTCAGTACTACCAATTAGAAACTTTCTCCCCTGAGGTTCTAGGACCCCATCTGGAAAACAGAGATAGCAGCAGGCCCTTGAGCCAGGCATTCCTGTAGAGTTGCTCAATGGCTGTTGTGTTATAGGTGACTGGTGTGCTGGCGACAGAGCTTCTGGAGCATGTGATGGGTAAAGGGAAGCATGGTCCTCCAAGTCCCCAGTGGTCCCCAGCACTGTCCCCAGCTCTAAACCTCCCTGGAGCAGACCACATCCTGGCATGACTTTGGGAGGCCAAAGATATGAAACAGACATTTCCAAGGAAGCAATGTCATTCACAAGACACTGGGAAAAAACTACTATCTTACTAGAAGTCAAAAAGACATAAAGAAGAGATATTTATGCACAGAGCGAATTGGGGAAATTAAATTTCTAAACAGTTTTAGAGACCATAGGAGCCATCTGCATCATTGGGCTTCCTCGAAGCTCCTTCAGGACCAGGTTATAATAACATGTTGTGAGAGAGACCCCAGTCTACCCCTGACATTCTCTGACTCAGTTTCCCCCACTATCAACCACACAGTCCTGACACAACCCACGAGATTTCAACAAAAAAAAGTTTACCCACTATCTTCCACAGGAGATACATTACCAGTGTATGGAAGGAAGGAAAGGAGACGTGGAAAGAGGGAAGGAGGCCCAGAGAAATAGATATACAAGAAGGAAGAGAGGGAGGGGGAGGAAAGAGGGAGGGAGCTCAATGAACTGGGAAGGTAGGAGGTAGAAAAACCAGCTCAAGAGAATACAGTAATTCCCCTTTACCCAAAGTTTTATTTTCTGTCACTTCAGTTATCATGGTCAATTGTTGTCTTTAAATGGTAAATAGAAATTTCCAAAAGTGAAAAGCTCACAAATTTTCCGTTTTGAGTCTTATGAGTAGCATGATGGTCTTGAGCATCCCACCCCGTCTTGCCCAGGCTGTGATTCACACTTTGTCCAGGGTACCCATACTGTCTCCAGTCAGTCAGTCACTTGGGAACCTCTCTGCTGTTAGTTTGCCAGTGCTCTCAGGTAGGGTGTCCTTCCATCCAGTCTCAGACATCATTTGAAATCTCACAGTTAAGGGGGACCTTTCTTAAGTAGCCAGCTGTGTCCACATCAAAACTTTGGAGATGTACAACAAAGCACTGTGTCTTATTTGTAACTGTGCAATAAGAGCCGTGTGGACTAGCCAAGTCTGGGAGCCATGAGTGTAGTCTCAAGACTCACAGGCTGAAGCAGGAAGGTTCCTTAAATTTAAGAATTTAAGGCCAGCCTGGGCAACGTAAAACTCCTGTCTCAAAAAGGGGGTTGAGGAATGGGTGAGCCTGGGGATGGTTCGAGCACTAGCTTCACCTGCAGACTCTGAACTTGACCCACAGCACCACACACAGGCAAAAAAACAAAAGGTGTGGGGGGGTGTTGGTCAGACAACACAATACATCATGGCATTTGGCATTTTATAATAAGCAGCCCCAAAGCAGCAGCCTGCCATAACTGTTTGACCTTGAATAGATCATGCTATCTGAGCCTGGGTCACCGTAGCAGCCGTTTCGAAGGCCTACATCTCTGAAAAGTTTTGCAGGGAAAGATGGTGGGAAAGGCTCAGGGCCTACTTGCCTGAGCAGGAAGGGTCAGTACAGACTGGCTGGCAAGGAACCTTTTCGCAGCTCACTTCTCCCAGCTGCAGAAACAGAAAGACACCATGAGGAAACCCAGAGTACCCTGCCCACCTGTAGCAGAGCTCTCCAGGGCCTCTTGTGGCAGCAGTGGACGTGCAGAAAAGTGTTGGGTAGAGGCTGAAATGCCTGGGCCTTGGTCTGGATGACGGGTGGCAACCATGGCAAGACACCTTCATCTGGACTTCCAAAGAGGGATGGATGGGTGGCCAGAGGCGAAGGTGAGAGTGAATGGCAGGATGAGTAGGTTAGCTCGGGACCCTGGGTGTGGCACGCAGGCCTAGCTGGCAGCCCCAGGCCCTCAGGCCAGCTCACCTGGCAGATGCACCGGGTACAGGGCGTGTCATCCAAGGTGAACACCTGACCATTCACTACCTTTCTCCCTTCGAAGTTACAGTCTGCAGAGTCAGAGGGGACAGAAGGATGAGATCCAGGTCACCGGGGAGACTTGGGAATGGGTGGCTTTTCCCACTCACCGTGACACACAGGACAGCACTCGCCATCCGGGTGGAAGGGGTAGGTACAGGTGATGGGACAGTCCACAGGTGAACAGGCCACCGAGCCCAGCTGTAGGACACAGAACACACATGGCCCCTCTTGGGGACAGCTAGTACGATGCTAGGGAAAACCCAGAGCTCCCAGCAAGGCAGACCCATCTAGGCAGCCACATTGGCCATCCATGCTGAGATGGGGTTTGAGGGGTGACATTTTCTCAACTAGGGTCCTTTCTAACGTCTCAAGAAACAAGACCTGACTTCATCTATGAGGTCACCTGACAACAGTGAACCATTGGAAAATGCAGACTTATCCAGGAAAGATCAGCAACAAAAAATGAGGGAGAGAGCTAGGGTGTGGCTCAGAGGTAAAGTGTCCGCCCTAGGTTCCATCTGCAGCATCCAAACAGAAACAAAGAAACTCAGAGAAAGGACCAACATTTCCCAAAGCACGTGGCCGAGAATATACAGGGACAGTGGGCAGTGGACTACTCAGAGATCACAGAGACATTTACCCTGCATTTCTCAACCCACATGTTGACCTTGTCCCTTTTCACACATGACCAGGGCTGAGGCTCACAGATGCACCGCCACTGTGCACACACAGCAGCTCCAGCCAAGCATTAACTTATCAGCATGATAAGCAAAGGGACTTCTGGCCTTCCTTTTCCAAACATGAAAACTCAGCATGCACTAACCTGCTTTTTAGACCGAGTGGTGGGCTGGCTCTGGGGTGTAAGTGTGATCCAGGTTCAGTGCCTGACCCTTCAGCTAGTCATGAGATCATAAGCAAATGACTTGGTCTCTGCAGTCTGGTTCTCTCATCCAGAAATGATGAGATTCACTGAGTTCAGCAACCCAGAAGCAGGACTACTAGACTAGCCAGAGTTTTCAAATGACTCTCTGACCCTGGCTAAAGAATCATGTTAGACAGGTTGGGGGAAGACAACTTTCCCTAGGACCAGCAGAGAGCCTTCTCTGGGGTTCGGGAGCTGATGCTCGGGATTGGGGTCTGGTTGGGTGGTGCATACCAGACAGATGCAGCTCAGGCAGGGGTCAAGCACTGATGGGAAGGTCTCATTGTTGTAGAAGATTCTGCCTGTGTAGGTGCAACCTGCCAAACAGAGCACGTGGTGAGCAGCAGCCAGAAGGGTGGCTAGTATGGCCAGGTGCCTGGCCGGGGCAAAGGTTGAAAGTTTATCTGGATAGCAAGGGTCAGGCCCAGCACCTCCCCAGAGGCTAGGCAAGCAATAAGCATCCTTGGAATGGGTGCTGACTGCTTTTTATGGCTGGATTAAGTAAGGAAGACATTACATGACTTCATGACGGACATGGGGTATCATTGCAGAACTTGGGGTGGGACAGGCAGATGACTCATGAGGCTCAAGGTTTCTGTCCCTCCCCAGAGTCAACTGACAAAAATCCCACCTGTCCAGACCAGTACCCCCACATCCCCCATGCCTGATGTCACCAAAGGTTCCATATGAATGAGGCCACTTTGATGAAACTGTTGACATACTGTTAAGTACAAAAACACATTGCAGCACAAGCCTGTGAATTCCAATATTCAGGAGCTGAGGCAGAAGCATGGGATTCCAGAACAGCCTGGGCTAAAAAGCAAATTCTAGGTCAAGTTAGATTACATAGTGAGACTTGACTCAAAAGGTAAAAAAGTATCATATATACATATGTATGTGTATGTGATTATATATACTTATATGTAATATATAATTATGTATATAATTACAATATAAATACAAGTATAAGCATAATTATATATATGCAATTATATAATAATAAAAGCAGGTGAGATGATAGGAAAATATTTTAATTTCTATTCCACCTGTTTTGTTGTTGTTTGTCTGTACTTGGAGTACAGGGTTGGAGCCCAGAGTATCATGTATTCTAAGCAAGCACTCTCCTACTCTACTATACCCTTCAACATAATATGGCTTATTTTATCTTATCTTATTTTTTGAGATTGAGTCTTGCAATCTGGCCCAGGCTTGATCCTCCTGCCTTTGTCTCCCAAGTACTGGGATTATAGGTATGTGTCAACAGACCCAGCCCTTAGGGAGAGATTTTTCTTTTAAAGAACAAAACACCTATAACACAAAAGGTGGGCACATCACAAACAGAGACTAGACAGATATAACCACAGGGCTGACAATGGGAAATGGGCCTTTTCAAATTTATTCTTGCTTTATTCTTTTCTATGATAAATTTAATTTTGAAATAATGGAAAAGGTCAAAATTACAGAGGAAAAAAAAGCTAGCCTTATTCATGTTTCCTCTCACTGGCCCAGTTTTCCAGGTCTGGTTCCTACATCCCCTCAGGATTGTAAGCTCTGGATTTGTGGATGTGGGTACAGCACTGAGGCCTTGCCTCAGGCAAGCCACTTTCCTTCTCTGGGCTGTGGGTGCCGAGCAGGTTGCTGGGAGCGTGAGGGAGACGAGGTTCTGGTGGTGCTCAGTGAGGAGGGGCCTGAGGCAAGGCAAGCGGGACTCCAGGAACCCTGAGATTGCTGCAGAGGGAGAGGTAGGGGCTAGCCAGGCTTACCTGCTGAACAATCAGGACAGCATTGTCCAGGGATCCGGATGGGGTCAGGGCAAGAGTCCACGCAGTCCGTCCTCTTGCAGCTTACAGAACCATTTGCCTAAAGGAAGAAGAGACTTCACCAAGACTTGAGACAGCAGGGCTGCTTCTGTACCCAAAGGAAAGGCAATGCCCCCCACCATCTGTGGCTTGCCCTCAAGGATGCCAGGATGAGGCTGGGAAAAGTGGATCCTCACCCCTCCTCCCCCATGTCAATGAAGACCAGGTGATAGAAACTTCAGGAAGGTTCTGCCTGTCTCAAGACAGGGAAGTCAGAGCTGGGATTTTGTGCTTTCTGCTTCCTATCCTACCCCTTAGCAGCAGCTGAGGCCATACCATCACCCCCTCCACATTCTTCTCGGCATTTCCCTGGAACCCTGGCTCACCCCAAACCTATAGAGAACAATAAAATCCTATTTTTATAGAAAACTATTCCACCGGAAATGCCTATTTCAGAAGACCAAAATGACATACGAGGATTCTTCCTTTTCTCTCTTCCTCCCCTCTCCTCTTAAGAATTTGAACATTTATGGTCTTCTTATTTTACTCTCTTGTAAATTGAGTGCCAGGATCAGTCACGAAGGAGAGCCTCAGCAGAAAGGGGCTTTTACTCTCCCCTCTTTCTGCAGCAAACATGCTCAAGCTGGCTTCTCATAAACAGTCATTTGGAGATTAAAATGTGGGGGCCTGGAGATCCTGCATGTATGACAGGAGTTCCCTAATGATACCCCACCCCATCCCACTTTATTTGGAGGAATAAAGCTCTCAGGAACTCAAAGCACTCAGAGTGGAAAGGGAAGCATTGCACAGTTTCTTAATAAACAACCATGCTTGACTTACAAACACACACTCTTACTTAGCTTATGACAAGGTGCAGGTCAAGATGAAACATCATACGACAAAGAAATGGCACCTCAGCTTCCTGAGCTAGCCACACCCCAGGCCGTCCTCTCTGAGGCGTCCTGAGGCCCCTGCATGGTAGCAGCTCCCTGCCCAAGCAGGATCTCCACAGCATCTAAGGCAGCCACCAAGCTCTACTGCCCTCAGTTGTCCACTGAAAGCAGACCAAGTGCCCAGGAGGGAGACTGAGGCCAGGCTGGAGAAGCAGGGGTCTCCTGCCGGAGAGGCAAATGGGACAGCCAGGTAAAGCAGCTGAAGGCGAGCAGGTTGTCATTCACCTGGCAGATGCATAACTCACAGGGGTCACCAGGCGACCAGATCTGTCCAATCGGAAACTCAACCCCGTTGTCATCTAGAGAGCAGCCTGGCAGGAGAGGTAGGAAAGGGAAAACACTTGGCAGAGAGCCGGGATGCAGCTCGGTGGTAAGGCATACTCAACGGACCCACAACACCACAAAAAGTAACTAACAAAAAAAAAAAACACAGTAGAAGCTAGAAGGTGGTGGCGCATGCCTTTAATCCCAGCACTTCTGAGGCAGGCGGATATCTGTGAGTTCGAGGCCAGCCTGATCTAAAGAGCTAGTTCCAGGACAGCCAGGACTGTTTCACAGATAAACCCTATCTCGAAAAAAAATAAAAAAAAAACCCACAGGAGACAGGAATGCTCCCCAGAACTATAGTACCACCCTCCTAAAGATGAAACCCCATGCTCACAGATACACACACCACACAAACCACACATACAAATGATTGCTTAATATGCATGCAAGCCTTTACATAAACATAACAGACACACACATCCCCAAAAAGGTGGCCTATGCTCAGCCACATACTGAGGGACACACAAACTTACACTGACAAAACACTTCCCACAGACACACACAAAACACAAATGTATATTTGCATATATACAAATGCATAAACACATACATCACACATACTGAAATTCTCACAAACAGACATGCTCACAGACAACGGGGTCTCACACACACACAAACACAGACATTCACTGGCACAAAAACATATACAGCAAATTGCACACACATCACAGGAAACTGGCATGAACACACACAGATGTGCATTTACAGGTAAGTCATAGAACTCAGACACATTCATACACTGATGCCATCCAAACACCAGCACTTAGAGGCATATCCAACTAAATATCCATGCAGGTACATTCATTCCAAGGATACACACAGGCACGCTCATTAGCATACTCACATACACACAGCTTACACATCTACATAGTCACACACAACACTTTATAAAACACACCTGCTCACACCACTAACACACACACACCATCAGTCCAAGTGAGGGAAGCTCAGCCTCCCTCCTGTGCATGTGAGCCCTGTGTTGGGGGCTGCCCAGCTGGACCTCACCTGTGGTGGGTGTGGGCTCCCGGCAGGTAAAACAGCACTGTCCAGGGCCTAGCCACCACTCCTCTCGAGGGCACTCCAGTTCTGGGCATGGTGTGAAGGAACATTGCACCTCCCCGCTCTGGAAGAGAAGCAAGAGCAGGCATTGGTGATGGTGGCTCCCAGTCCTGGGCCACTTAGCGCTGAAGAGAAGGCTGGTGAGCAGTCATCCTCCAGACAGTGACAAAGAAATGTCCAGGGAGACAGGAGCGGAGAGGGCAAGTCCTTTGGGGGAGCTGAAAGAAGGTCCTGTGGTGGTCCCCCTGCTCCAGCTGGATCTCTACTATCTCTGTTCTCCCTCTTAACCCTAGTTCCATCGAGACTCCCTCCTGTCACCCTCCACTCCCATCCCTCTCATCTACTCGGCTCCATAGCTAAGAAATGGTCCCAGACGTCAACGTCATCTTGCCACCCCTCCACTCCAAGCCTTAGCACTCAGCCCAGTCCAGATTCTGCTGCCGGAGCACCTTTCCCACCTGCCGGACACAGACATTCTCCTAAGACAGCGAGGGAGCGTGGCCTCCTCTGTACAGACATGTCTGACGCACAGGTGTGAGAGCCCAGTTTCCTCCTCTGGTGCTCTCTGCAGCACCCTCCACAGCGCAGAGCTGCCCGTGGGATGAGTGGAAGAGGTCTTCCCAGAATCCTCTCTGCCCTCTGCTACCTCCCTGCCTCTTTCTCTTGAGGGCACTCACCAGCTGCTGCATAAAGACCACATCTCCCAGTCTGCTTCCAACCAGAAGACACATTTCTGAAAAGCCCTCCTGCTTCTGCTCTTCTCTGCTCCAACCGGAATGTACAGCACCCTCAGCACCTCACCTGACTGGTCCTCGTCACCCTCCACAGGTCTCCACTATCCCTCTCTCCTCACAAGAAGGTTTGAGGATCCCGTGCCAAGCCATGCCCTAGGCTGTAGGCTGTCAGTCAGAGGGGGCTGGAGCTCTTTTGGGCTGAGGGTGTGTCCCCAGATCACATAAGTACTCTACCAATACAGAACTGAAGAATACTGACTTCATAGAGATGGCTGTAAGGCACGGGGGATTCCTACAGGGACTGCTGCCTCAGTCTCTCCCTTTTGACGCACTGCAGGTTATCGTCTCCATGGCAAAGCATCTTGGGTAAATTCCTATGCTGCCCACCCAACCTCCTGCCCATCTTCCACAGAGTCAACAGGTGCAGGAACCTCACACCCTACCTGGCAGACGCAGGTGGTACAGTCGTCACCACCTCCACTGAACACAGCCCCGTCCGTATACCACTGGCCATGGAAATAGCACCTCCCTGCAGGAGACAAAGGCAGAAGGGCTCATGAGTAGACAGATGGGCAGGGAGGGCTGGGACAGCTGCCCCTTGCCAGCACGCAGAATGCTTCTCAGTCTCCAAATCGCAGACCCCTCAGAAGTTACTACCTAGAAAAGGAAATCATTACCCATGAGGCAGAGGGAGCCCAAACACTGCAGAGTAAGAAATTCAGAGGAGCATGCCAGAAGATGGGCACAGAACATCTGAAGATCCTGACTAGGGTAACACCAGCCCCAAAGCCTGGCAACCAGCACATCCATTCAGCTGAAGCACCAGTTCAAGCACCAGCTCCACAACTCAGAGCTAACTTAGGGCCAAAAACACGACTCTCTTGAAGCTTCTGTGCAGGGGCTGACAGTCCCACCTCCCAGGTTCCACACTGACTGCACAAAAAGAACTGAAAACAAAAACAAAGCCAGGCATAGTGTCTCATGCCTTTAGTCCAGGCACTCGGGAGGTGGAGGCAGGCAGAACTCTCAGTTTGAGTCTGGTCTACATAGTTAGTTCCAGGACAGCCAAGGGTAATACTGACATCCTGTCTCGAAAAAATAAAAACAAGACAATAATAATAACAAAATGTCTTAAGTTAGGAAGAAAAGTATGCCTGGCCTGATGTCACAAGCCTGTGTCCCCAGCTACTTGGGCTGAGGCAAGAAGACGCAAAACTCAAGACCTGACTGGGTTATAGAGGGAGTCACAGGCCAGCTCAGGTAACTTATGAGATCCTCTCTCAAAATAAAAGGTATAAAATAAGCTGGGGATGTGGCTCAGTGATAAAGTACTCGCCTAGCATGCACAGATCCTTGTTTACAATCTCTGGTACTGTGAAAGAAAGAAACTTAAAATTTTTAATTATTTTTTGGGGAGGGGCATGATATAGGCATGAGAGGTCAACTTGCAGAAATCCGTTCCCTGCTACCAGGCAGGTTCCAGGGTTCAAACTCAGGTTATTAAGCACCTTTCCCAGCTAAGCCATCCCACTGACCCAAGACGGTATTTTAAAAGTATGCCAGCTCTGAGATCAGGCCAATTTAAGTTGAAGTTCAGCCCCATTGCTAACTGCTGTGTGTCTCTAGACAGTGACTTGACCTCTCTGAATCTGCTTTTTCATTAAAAGGGAACAGTGAGTAGGATCCCCTCACTGTGAGAACTCAAGGACTCAACAGACCAAGAGATGGCAGGTGACTCAAACAGCATGGGGTCCATGCTGGTGGGGAACATCCCCTCCCACTGATGAGGTCACTGTCAGACTTAACTTGCAAACAGAGAAGGAAGAAAGTAGATGAAGTGTGCTGGAGTTGGGAGGGGACCTGTTAGGACAGGCTGTCCTTCGAGGGAGGGTGTGAAAACAAGTTGTCCTTCAAGTGAGAGCTTTTTAGGGGACTTATGAATGTCACAGGCAAAGAGGCAGCCTCTGTGCAGTGGGGTCCAAAGACAAAGAGAGGTGTTCATTCTGATGAAAAGGGGATATCTCACCCTGCAAGACAACAGATTGGTTAGTGAGAAATTGTACTGATGAGTACTCAGAGTCAGGGGTCTGCCTCTGCTTCATCCCGCAGCACCCTCCTCTGCTCTAGTTAGTGACTGTGCTATGGGGGATAAATGCTCAGAGTCGGGGGGAGGGGGATCTGCCTGCTTCACCCCGCAGCACCCTTATCTGTATAGGGCCTGCTTACCTTGGTTACCTAAAAGGCCTGGGTTTTCTAAGTCATAGGAAACCATGTTCTTATGTCACAGGGGGTTAAAAGAGATTCCTCCACACCCAGGGGCAGATCAACGCCACAAATGAGCTCCTAAGCCTCTTCTGCCTACACTCAAGATGTATCCTAAAAGCAGGGACGGCGAAGGCCACGCCATGAGCATAGTCTGGCCAAGGTGCACTCAGGAGACAATCACTAAAAATGAGTAATTGACTTATATCATCCGACCCGCCCTTCTAAACTAAAGCAGGAGTAGGTCTTCCCTCTCCTGCACCAAACAACAAAAATTCAAAGCATCACCTACCTGGGGCACAAGCACAGCAATCTGACTGTGGGGGAGTCTTGCAGGGACCAGGGAGACACTCCAGGGAGATGCAAGACACATTCCCAGCCTGAGGAGGCAAAAGAAGGTGCTGGGGACAAGGGTGGGATCAGGTTTTCTGCCAACTACGCCTTTAATCCCAGGACTCAGGACGCAGAATCAGGCAGATCTCTGTGAGTTTGAGGCCAACCTGGTATACATTGCAAGTTTCAGCCCATCCATGGCTACCTGAGACATTTTTCCCCCGAGAGAGAGGGGAGAGAGGGGAGAGAGGGGAGAGAAGGGGAGAGAAGGGGAGAGAAGGGGAGAGAAGGGGAGAGAAGGGGAGAG
>LOJH01008219.1:2393-29607 GCA_001685095.1 Ellobius talpinus | reverse complement strand
TTCTTAACTATATATTGCATTTTTAAATGAGCTGCACAAACACAATACCTTAAATAAGAGCAGAAACATATATAACAAAATTGACCTTAAATTTGTATCAGTAGACCCAGATCCATACCAATGCAAAATTCATCTCTTTATCATATCCCCCTTTAAATGAAAACAAGTATTTATAAACAATATTTGGGAATTTGGGCATAGTTCTCTCCAAACCGCTTCCTGCTCTTTGTTGGGTGAAGTATTTGGGGAGGGTGGTTCATGGAGACCTTTTGGGGATCTTAGTCTATCAAACCACAGTAGTCTGGAAGAATCCACAGGTTCTCATCCTCTGTAGAAACAAAAGCAGAACCTCTTTTCCAAAGTAACATATCCTTAGACCCAAATTTTGAAGTCAAGATACCTTTAAAATATATATGTTGGTTTACCTTAGAAACCCTAGAATCAAATATCCCTCTGTAGTCAAAAAATTCAATGAAAACCCAATAATATATATAATCCAGACTCTCTGTGTGTCTTTATGTGGCTTATTTTCCTTTACTCCTTTAATCTATGACTGTCTGTACTCTTTTACTTTACTTTAACTGTCTCTTTAAAGACTTTGTTTTATTTTTAAACCATTTTTGTAACTGTCTATACTTTTTTCTCTCAAGCCTGTGTAAATTTCTTAAACACACTATGACCTGTTTACTGATTTACTTCTGTCTGAATCTGTCTTTATTGCATATCTGTAATCATTTTCTGACCATGAGCACTTTTAAAATGGTATGCAGCTTGTTTGCAGTGGCCCTGGTTTGCTTTCTCTGCCTCTCTCAGCCTTTTAATATGATGGAGGTACCTTAACCACCATCTCTAGGACTGCGGTTCAGAGCCACGCTCACTACTTTAACTCTGAGGAAGGAGTATGCAGCACATAAATGCTTTTTATCTGAGTTAAAGCTAAATGTGCCATGCAGCACACTGCATGGCCTGGAAATATCTGTGTGTGGTGGTGGGAATCCATCATGCTCTCCTGCCTGTGCATGTGTGCCTAGCAGATCTGATCCAGCTGCTTGTCCAGGCATGGGTGCTAAGCTGGCTGGGGTGCTCTCAGCTACTTCTTTTTTAATCAGTAGCAATAAAACATATTAACAGCATAGAGAGGGGAATCCCACATCACTGCATCTTGAAGAAACTGCTTATCTCTCATGGTGTGGTCTTGGTGCCTGGTCATTTGGCTGTAAACAGGGTCTCACCTGTGAAGCTTCTTTTGGGTATTTTAATAAGGACTGATCCCATCAAATATGTAGATTGCTTGGGTAGCATGGACATTTTAAAACTATTTATTCTAACCATCCATGAGCACAAGGCATCTTTTAGTTATTTGATTTTTGAATTCTTTTATTGGTGCTTTATGATTTCGATACAGTGATCATTTGCTTCTTTCATTTTTTTTCAAGATTCTGTGTGGTTTTCTAAGTAATTGCAAATGGGATCATTTTCATGACTTTTAGATAGCCCAAAAGCTACTGGTTAGCATATAGAAATGCTGCTGTTTTGTATGTTGATGGCTATTTTTGTGTCCTGCAGTATGACCAAATTTATTTACTTGTAATAATGTAATGATAGTTATGTTGTTCTTAAGTTTTATTTCTAATAAAGATAGGGTCTCAGCGGGAGCCCTGGATGAGCTAGAACTCTATAGCTGAGACTGGCCTTGACCTTTTTATTCTGCTGTCTTTATTTCCTGGGTGCTGGGATTAGAGGTGTGTGCCACCATACCTGGATTCATGAAGAGCTAGGGATCCACCCTACGCCTTCATGCATGCTAGGCAAGCACTTTACCAACCGAGCTATACCCCCAACCTATGTCCTAATAGTTTTTTGATGGAGTCTTCATGATAGCTGATCACATTGTATCTGCAGTGGGAAGGCAGAGGGTGGGGAGAGGCTGGTACTCAAGTGTGTTCCTTATTCAGTTTGAGATACCTCCCCATCAAGTGTGCTGCCCACATAGGCAGGTCTTCTTTCTTTAGTTATGCCTTCTGGAGATACCACCATAGACCAACCCAGAGAGTGTGTTTCCATGACGATTCCAAGTCTAATCAAGTTGACAGTGGAATATTAATCATCATAATAATCATGCTACCTGCATTTTTAAATGTTTTAAAAAATAAAAAAAAAATTTTGGTTGTAATTGTGTTGTCATCTCTTAATTGGGCCTTCTCTTGTTTTCTTTAGTGTGACTAAAGGTTTGTCAATCTTGCTTATCTTTGCAGAGAATTAACCTTTTGTTTCGTTGACTCTTTGTATTTATTAAAGGATTTATTGCTTTTGGTTATATAATAGAAAAGTTACAATTTTTCAAACATTAGTTCTTTTTGCTTGGTTTAGATGACACCATTGAATTCTGCTGTCTTGCTCTCTTAGTCTGTAAAATCCTATGTTTCAGGATTTCGTTTGTTTTACAGGAAGTAGGATATGTAAACCACTTACACGTATTAGCACATAATAAACACCATTAATGTTAGCTGTCATGCAAGTATACAAATTTGTTTGACAGATGGCAACAGACTTAGAGACGGTGAGAACTCACAGCACAGAGTTTCCCATTTCTGCAAGTCCATCTGCACACAGCTAATAGGAAAATCATGACTGACACCTGTCCTGGAAAGAAGGGACCTTTTATGATTAACATAAAAATGCCAAATAGATTAGAATGTCCTGATATACTTCTTCTGAATGTTACATACTGGACTTCGTTATCTTGCTACAAAAGTTAAAGACTTGTGTTGGGGGAGTTGACAGACAGACTTGAAAAACAATCAATTTTTACATAATGGCGGATTATTTGCTTTGGTCCATTTAGGGTCTTATACCTACATGTTTTGCTATGCTTGTTTTCATTTATGCATTGTTGGGGAAAATTATTCATTTTTATATTTTCAGAGTTATTGGCAGCACTATAGTAGTGGTTGTGTAAAGTGAATTTTAATAGAGAGCTGTGTCATTTTATTGGTGGTTTGATGACTGCTAAAACCTTCATTTGGCCTTTTTAGGCACAACAGTCGACTATGACGTTTTTAAGCTTCAGTAATTGTTTTCCTTCCTTACAGATGAGCCAACCAGCCCTAGCATTGATCATGATATCACACATATCCCTGCATCTGCTGTAATCTCAGCCTCTCCCACCCAGGTCCCCTCCATAGCAACAGTTCCTCCCAGCCTCACGACTTCTGCTCCTTTGATTCGACGTCAGCTCTCCCATGACCAAGGTACGTTTAAAGTGATTCTGCACTGTACCTCACAAATACATGGCAAACGGATCTTTTTACCATTGAAAGAATCTGAAAGACTACTTAAAAAGTATGAATGCTGGGTCTGAATTGCAGAATCTGTTGGACCTCCCAGCTTAGATGGCCAGCACAACTCAAAGACAGAGAGATCAAAATCCTATGATGAAGGGCTGGATGATTACAGAGAAGATGCAAAACTGTGAGTCTCAGATGTATTGTTTTAAATGTTTTTATGTAAACGGTATTCATTATGAGTTTAGCTTTTAAGGTTGTCTTATTTTTAACTTTGACATTAGAAATGCAAATTGAATAGTATCAAAGTAGCATCCAATTTATTTTAGAAGTAATATTTTTATTTATTTATAGCAACATGCTTTTATATGTTATAGGTATAAGACGCTATTCCTCCCCCAGACTTGTAGCTATTTATAGTGGTTTTATAATGAGGTAGGGCTATTACTCATCATTATGATGTGTTCTTTCAAAATTCTGCTGATTATTTTTATTTTATTACTTGAACCTTCAAACATGATTTTCTAGTTCTTTTTCATGTGGATTTTTTATTGATACATTGTTTGGTTCATAGATTAGTTTAGGAAATGTTGACAGCATTTATCAATGAACAGTTCTTACGTCAGTTTGTTTAATGTCCTTTTACACTTTCATCAGATTGTCATTTGTATTCTAATGCAATTAGTTCTTCTAGGACTAGTCGCATAAGAGCGGTTCCTCTGAGATACGGCCAGGGCACAATGTTCCAGCTCAGTAGGAGTTTTCCTCATGATGCCAGGTTGGATATGTGAGCCATTGCCACGCAGTTCAGGCTCCTCCCCACACGGGCTGTGCACAGCTTTCTTCAAAGATGGCAGCACTATGTGTTTCCTCATTTATTCAACATATGTACAATGTCTTAGACAATATTAACTCCCCATTGCCTTCTCTTGTCTCCTCCATCTCCTGCTAAACTCCCTCTCAACTAGACCACACTCCACTGCCTATGTCTGTGTGTCCCACTGAGTTCAGTTAGGGAAGCATGCATGAGCGTGTGTGGAGTTATTTACCATAGCATGAACAGCTTACCAGTGGCCACACTTGTGAACAAAATACCCCCCCACCTGCTTGCAAGTAGTGGCTCCTCCTCACTTTCCTCCCCTCACTGGTGCTAGGTGGTGACTCTGAGTTTGTCACAACTCCACCTTGTGTCCCATGTGTGAATGAGGGGGGGAGAGACCGTGAACTGTGGTGTTGTTTGAATTACACAGCTAGCGGTGTACTCTCTGTTGGCCTTTAACTGCTCTTCTTCGTTCATGGACATTTTTTACCTTTTCTTGAGAGTAGTTAGTAATTCCAACGTCCAGTTCATGTCTGTGTCTGGTTTTATAATCTTCCATATCTTGAAACTGGGTTCCTTTTTCTTTTGAATTGTCTTTTTTTATTACCATTGCCATTTTTTATTGAAAGCTAGACACTACAGATAGACAAAAATTTGGGTTCATTTTACAGTATTTGTTCCCAGAGGTGGGCATAAATTGTGAGCCAGGCTCTCTCCAGGAGTTTAACCCTTTCTTTCTATCCTACTGGTAAACAGTTTCAGAGTGTCCTGGTACTTTTCAGGAAGGAGTTTGTATACCTGTTTCTCGTTGCCTTCTTGGTTGAGGTGGTTTTTGAGAGAACAATGATATATTTAGTCACATCTTAAAAGTTTAATTATTTTGAAGAATTAATACTGACTTGTCTTCTGAAGCCTTTTCATGGACAGCATTTGTCTCTCCCATTCCTGAAAGCACTCAGAGTGTGGGTGGATGAGTGTATGCAATGGAGTGGGTTAAGAGGGGGTGTCTCTGGCCTTCATGGGCCTGCAGAGAGTTGATCATAGGCAAGAAGTCTGGTTTACCATTAACTCAGTAGCCGGTATTGCTTCAAACTTTTGGAGTCCGACTCTGAGTGGTTTATTTTAGGGATGTTTAAGCAAAACACAGTTCAGTGAAAACTTCTGGTGATAATCAGCTCAATCCTGCACGCACAACAAAATGTACATAAACCTTTTTTAAATGAAAATTGGACGTAACTACATTGAAACTCTTGGCTAAAGTACAATGGGACACCTTCTATAAGGACAGCTTCTATAGATTGACTGAGAAAAACCAGTTTACAGTGTTCTGTGGGTGGGGGTCCATTGTCAGAAGTCTCAGACTATGCAAAGAGTCAGCAGCCTAGGAAGCACATCTGCTTCCGCCTTCTGGGCAGAAAACAAGTTTTGCATTCCCTCTCTTGAAGGAAGAGCTCTGTGTTCTTCACATTGCAGGTTCCCCAGTGCTTACCTGTGAACACCAAGACCTGCCTCCTGCAGGTAGAGGGCACAAAGTGTGGCTGGCATTACCTGACAACTTGCTGACTGCTGCATTCAAGGTCCAGGGTTTTCATTAGCTGCATAGGGCAGATGAGCTGTAGTAGGCTGCCCGCTGTAGGTAACAAGCCCAGTGGTCAGCCCAGAAGTAGCTTTTCCTTTGATATAAAGAAATACTTTTTAAAAAAGTTGCACACTTAAAGCAAAAAAAGGCAGAAACAGCTGACCTGGCAAATTAAAGCTAAGAAAGCTGTTATTAATGAATTGAAAATGTACTGTTTATAACTTAGCTTTTCTCACTTATATTGAACAATGAATATATCAATAGCATGATTAGGATGAAATGCCAACTCATTAATGAAAATTTAGTTGTAGTAGTCAGTTCTTACATAAAGAGTTTTTAATACTTATTACAATTATTTATATACTTCTCCAACAGATCCTTTAAGCACGTGTCTAGCCTGAAGGGAATCAAGGTTAGTATTTTTTAATCCATGTCCACTGGATTTGAAAGATATGTGAATAAATGTTTTTAATTTCTAAACATTTTCATCAAGTATATAATGCCTTACAAACATTGGACTGATTTTTCTCATTAAAAACTCAAGGCCCAAATCAAAATGCCAAGCAGCCCTTCTGTGTTTTATTTTCTCTCCTCAAAATCTACCTGCTGCTTCTAACCACATCTGTACCGTCTTCTTTACCCTTCCTCGTACTTCATTGAAAAATTAGGAATGACTACACAGGAAAATTTTAATTTGCTGCCCCTGGAAATGGCTGGGACTGCATAGTTATTTCCTTTCTTGCCCTTTCCTTAAAGTCTTTGTGCTTGGAACATGACCTTGCCGAAAGCCAGCAAGCACCCAAACTTTCCGCATTTGCTTCCCCAAGCCCCATCCTCTTCTGCAAGGGCAGTCTTCCCGGTCCTTGTTCACTGTCCTGCAGCCACCATCTCCTGTCCTTGTTATACAGAAAACTTCCGCAATCTCTGTACCTCTCTACCACTCCCATTTTGTACTTTTTATATAAACCTCCTTGAAAAACATGTACATGGTCTCTTTTCCTCAGTTCACATACATGAGAATCATAATGTGCCAAGGTTGCCAGTGACGCTCAGCTTCACAGATGATGGATACCTAGGTTTTTAACTTGATACAACTTGTCGAGAATAGTTCCACAGTTCCATGTGCTGCTTCTACTTCGTCATCTCTTCCTTTGAGTTCTAAGAGTACATCTGAGTATTCTTTGCTGGCTCTTCTGCGCAGTTAAAAATTTGGAATGCCTAAAGCTAGTTTCAACCTGTGTTTGTACACTGATTTCCTTGTTGATTAATTCAGAGGCCTCACAGAATCTGTTTGCTAGCCTTGGCTTCCTCCCAGAACAGCAGCTTGTGTAAGCCACTACTTAACCTGACGTTTTCATCCACATATTTAGTAAGCAGCTCCAGGTTTGCATAGCTCTTGATTACCCTTAGATGGTTTATCCCTTCTCTCCATTTCATTAATTCCACTTTTATTCTCCCATTTGCTCAAGACAAACTGTTTCTTCTGTTTCCCTCCTTGATGTCGGACTTGTCTACTCTGTCTCTAAGCCACTGCTTGAGTGGTTCATCCCTCCTCATCTTCTCTCCAGTTCCTCATCTCTGCGTGATTGTCCCTTGAAAAGAAACCACTCTCCGTGCAACAGGATGGTCTCACTCACTCTCAGGCTTCCTTCTCTTTCTACCACAGACAAAAGACCAGACCAACTTTTCCTTAGCTCTGTACATATTGAAGTGATAAGTATGTGTTCATCAGCCATGCATTCTTCCTGAACTTTCCATCTCTGGCCTGTTATGGTGCTGCTGCGGACCAACCAGCTTAGTCATCCAGTTCCCAGTCCCTCCATGCCCACTCTCCAGAAGCACAGATCACGAATGGCTAATTTCCCCACTTCTGTCTCCAAGTTTTTGTGTCATCTTGTTTTAAAGCAGGATCTCATTGTATAGAATAGGCTGGCTTTGAACTTACTTTGTACCTCAGGCTGGCCCCAAACTCTGTAGACTAGACATAGATTCATTATTTGTACACCTTAAGCTCCTCCCATTGCAGCCTCTTGAGTGCTGAGATTACAGGAATCCCATTAGACTTGGCTTCTTGTTTGTCTCCAGTCTGTCTGTCTGTCTGTCTGTCTGTCTGTCTGTCTGTCTGTCTTTCTGTCCATCTGCCTTTCTGTGTGTGTGAGTGTGTGTGTGTCCAGCCCATTATCTTTTTCTGCCAAAATGTGACTCCATGAGACTAACGAAGTCACACTATTCTGTAGATGGCTTTTAAAAAACAATGGAAGCCAATTCGCCTTTTACAAAAAGGGCTAGAAGTGTTTCTGGTATGGTTTCTAATCCCAGAACTTTCCACAGTGTTTTACTTAGAACATTAAATATGACATTTTGCCAGCACAGTTTCTGTGTCTAACTATTTATATTTAGTGTTCTCTTGGCTCTTTCTATAGATCACAGACAGCCAGAAGTCCTCAGAGGACTCTGGATCCAGGAAGGGTTCTTCCTCTGAGGTCTTCAGTGATGCTGCCAAAGAAGGGTGGCTCCAGTTCCGACCTCTCATCACCGATAAGGGCAAAGTAAGTGCACTTTCTTAGCTCATGCGATATCAGAAATGAGGCCTGATGAAACCTCTTACACATATGAGGTTGTGAGGCACCTAGGCATCCCTAAAAAGGGAAATCTCATCGCTGGGGTCGTTTTCTGCTTCTCATCTCCATGTGGATATATACTGCCTTACAGTGTGCCAGTGTGAACAGGAAATCGGTGTCTAAGGAGGAACTCTTGTCTCTTTCTACCAGGATGGGTTATCAGAGTGCCCTCTAAGTCACTAGATAGCAATTCTCCTTACTGGCATCTAAAAATATTTAGCCTAGTTCTTTTCAATTTTCTTTTTAATTTTTGTTTCATTTTATTTTATAAACACTGAATTATATGAATGAGTATAGTGGTATCAACATGGTGCTTCAGTAAATAGAATCCAATCCAATATAATCTTTGCATAAGAATTATTTTAGTGTTGTGAAAGAATTTAAATTTGCAAACATACTTGAATATGGATGCTCCTGCTTTACCCTCAAAGCTGCTAACTTTGGTGATGTCATTTTCTGTCATTATGTGTTGTTTCAGGAACATTCCTTCTGGGGTGTTGATCATGCCCCTGTCTTAAAACTTGAGTTTTACTTGTATTATGGTTTTTGTTTTTCCTTTGTTTGTTTGTTTGGTAGAGCACTTGAACACTGCTCTGGATGCAATCCCCTAGCACCAGAAGGAAAAAAGTATATTATTGGATTTCTTTCTTTGAATTATGAAAATTTCTTTGCTACTTTTGTGTTCCTATAATCGCTATTAAAAAAATAAAAGCAAACAGTTAATGGCCACTTTTAATACATTTCTGTAGCATGTATTTGGTCTTAGTTATTCATTTTGCCTTCCCATCTGAAGTTGATGCAAATACATTCCCTAATTGGTATATATGTGACATTAAAAAAAGAGTACTACCTTTTGTTTTTTAACTTTTTATTGATTCTTTGTGGATTTCACATCATGCATCCCAGTCCCATTCATCTCCCCGTACCTTCATGTCCACCCACTACCCTGCAACTCCCCCCAGCCCCCTCCACAAATAAATTTAAACTAAGGAAAGAAAAAGAAAAATTTCAGTGTGGAAGCTGTCGTGTCACACAGTGAGTCATAGTTACCCTGTGGTCCATAATTTTACTTGCAAGTGTTTGCTGCAGAGAGTCATTGGTCAGGTTCAGGGCCTCTGGTTTCTGCTGCCCTTTCGATACTGGGACTCCTCTTAGATATCCTGATGTTGTCCTGCTCCATGGAGATCTTACAGTTTTAGACCTGCAGGTCCACCCGCCTCACATGCTCCAGCAGTTCATAGATGAGGTGGATGTTGGGGTGAGCCAAGTCATACCTCTGATTCTGGGCCTGGGTGATACCTGGCTTGATCAGCTGCCAACTTTCCCTCAACATTATCCCTAGGGTGAGCTCCCCAGCACTGCCTTGGCTAGCTCACCTTGCAGCAGGCAGCAAGGGGAGGGATCAGTTTTCTTACTCTCATGCCCTTGGGGCCAAATCATCCACACCCATACCACCACAGCCACCTCTACTGTTTTGAAAAAGTACTACGTTTAAAATTTTTATTTGTTTATTTAGATGGGATCTCACTGTATAGCTTGGAACCTGCTAAGTAGACTAGGCTGTCCTCACACTCAGAGCCTTTGCCTCCTGTGTGCTCGGACATGAGTCACCATGCCTAGCTACACTTTTATTGTATGTGTAACTGTGTATCATGTGATTGTTCTTATGCCACGGCAAGCATGTGAAGGTCAGAAAACAGCGTGTGGGAGTCAAGTTCCCTTGTGGGTCTTATGCGTGTCTCTGGATAGAACAGAACTCATATCAAGCTTGGCAGCACTGAGCAATCTGACATTTTTTTATCCTTCCTCTCTTCATGTGTCTTCAGTAAATGAGGCATTGCTCTCCCATATACATAACTGCATCTGAAAGGCGCTGCTTAGTCCCAATCCTGTCACAGAGCTCTAGCCTTGTATTGCGTATTCATAGACATGGACCACTTGGCTATTTTCCAGCGTGTTGGTGGCAGCATTAGGCCTTGGAAACAGATGTATGTTGTACTTCGGGGCCATTCCCTTTACTTGTACAAAGACAGAAGAGAGCAGACAACGCCATCCGAGGAAGAGCAGCCCATCAGTGTCAATGCTTGCCTGATAGACATCTCATACAGTGAGACGAAGAGGAGGAACGTGTTCCGACTCACCACATCTGACTGTGAGTGCCTGTTCCAGGCTGAAGACAGAGATGACATGTTAGCGTGGATCAAGACTATCCAGGAAAGTAGCAACCTAAATGAAGAGGTATGATTTTCAAAGGATGTGGATGAAATTTGACACTTATTAAAGCATTGAATAGATTATTTTTATAAAAAAATAAGATACACTATTTTCAGTCATTAAAATGGAAAATTCAAGTATACCTGCATTATTTGTATTTATTGAAAAAGTACTATTACTAAACAAGAAAAATAGGATATTCATATTCTTCATATCTTTTCAGACACAGCAAACTACAGGCAGGAGCCCCATGTTATCTTCTGATTATTAGTGTTGTCCCTGGTACCTATAAGGAGGGTCAGGACACCCTCCATCGATACCAGTGTCTGTGGGTGCTTCAGCTTCTTATATGGCACAGAAACCTGCAGGAACCCTTTTGACCAAATTACTACCCACTTGTCCTGGATACTGAAATTAGTATTGTTGTGGGCTAGGCTACAGTAAAAACATTTACAAAGACAAGTTACTATGTAAAGGCAAAGAAATGATTTTTTTTAATGGAATTGTGTAGGTAAAAATATACTATATCCTGGTATGCTCATGGGTTTCGAAAGAAGCATGTGTTATGAAAAATCATGCTATAAGGCATTTTTTTTAATTAAGAAATAATGCCTTACATTTTTGAGAGTTCTGGCTTATACCGTCAAGGAGTTGCTTTTGCAGTAAGAATTTTAATGGTCAAGGTTATTTTTCAATACAGTGGAAGCCAAGCTTTTCCTCACCCCACCATATCATTAGCACAGGTTTCCTTGCACATTCTTCATGCTCTTTGTACCTGAGTCTCAGTGCTCATGGTCAGCTGTGCAGCTGCATGTACGAGTTTCCTCTGTTCATTTCTATCTTTCAGCTGACACTGAAAGGCTCACACTGCGAGGACAGCCTTCCAGGGCTGCTTTGCCTCCTGCCTTGCCTTTGCTCTGTAGTTTGCTCACTGCAGTCAGCTGAATTGTGTGTCAGGAAACTGAAGGGTAGATTTCAGCTTAAAACAGTTGCTTGAGCTTTTTAATCAGCGTGCACAATATTAGGATACTTTATAGCATTTTCTTCTTTTATTTTTGTCTATTTTTTTCGAGACAAGTGTTTCTCTGTGTAGCCCTGGGTGTCCTGGAACTCTCTCTGTAGACCAGGCTGGCCTTGAACTCAAAAGATCCATCTGCCTCTGCCTCCTGAGTGATGGGATTAAAGGCATACACCACCACTGCCCAACTACATTGTGGCATTTTCATATAAACTCTTTCTTTGTTGTTCCCTCTCCCTCACCCCCTTTCCTTCTGGTCCCCTTCTTTCTGCAGGTAGCCTACATTCCACTTTCATGCCACGTAACATTTTGTTGCCTTTCTCTTTCTTTCTTTTTCCCTACTCATGGTCCTGTTTGTAATTCCATGATCTGTACCCACCCGCGTACATGCGCACATATGAAAATTAAAGTCTAGTGTCTGCATAGGAAAAAAAACACGTGCAATTTGTCTTCCTAAGTCTAGGCAATGTAATAGTGAAAAGCAGAGAAGAGAGTCATTCAATATGGGTGTTGGCAAGAGGAACAAAGAGCTCTAGTGGCCTCCAGTCCATCCTTGAGAATCCTGCATGAAGGTTAGGTTTAAATAGAGGGCAGAAAGGCATGTGTACCTAAGCAGTCCTAGTCAAGGTGTGATCCTGTCTATCATCATTGTGACTCAGCTTTGACAAGTCACAAAACTGAGTGAAATCTCTTTCTGGGAGACAAGCCCCCTCTTACTGACATGGAGCATGATGTTAGCCTTCGCTTCTTTTAGCATGAGATCCCTGGGACATGGTTAACTTTTTGAGAACCATTGTTTCAATAATCTGATAGCCCAAAAGAGCACAGTCTCTTCAAGGATCTTCTTTCCTGCCTGTGTGCCTACATGTATTTCATGACACTCAAAATAAGAGTTGTTTTAAAAAATGTTTGCAGACACATAACAGTGTGTAACTGCAGTAACCACAAATAGTTACTCCTCTTTGCTCACCTCTTAGTTCAGCTTGGGAAATAGGACAAAGCAGGTTCTTGAAGACCTGCCCCTCTTGATGCCACTTAACTCTTAATTCACTATTCCTACAAGTTAATCATTAATAAATTCTGGTGTATTTTTCCATTTTGACTCAATAGTATTATTATTGAATGCTGATCATTCATTATGGTATTAGAGAAGCTGGCTCTGTGCTCCTCAATTATGCATTTTGCATAGCATATTAATTCAGTACCTACTGAATCAATTTTACCTAAAAACTATATTGATATTGCATATATACAGAAAATACACAGCAAACTCACTTACAGGGGAGGAGGCACTTGAACCATTTGCCACATGGTGACAGCTCCGCTGAGAATAAGTCATAGTATTTACATTAATAAAGTGATAAAATAGCAATCTTCAAACCCAGGGGTTACCGTCTGCCTCTAATAGTCTGCTAGCATTACTTTCTAACGTTACCTTCTGCTCATTTTGTAGGACACTGGAGTTACCAACAGAGATTTGATTAGTCGAAGAATCAAAGAATATAACAGTCTAATGAGGTGAGAATCCCACCATGCCTATGATTAATTTAGATGTCAAAAATGCAGTTGTTAAGAAATGTTCATTTCTTTCAGCAGCAAAACAGAACAGTTGCCGAAAACACCTCGCCAGAGTCTTAGCATCAGGCAGACTTTGCTTGGTGCTAAATCAGAGCCAAAAACTCAAAGCCCACATTCTCCAAAGGAGGAGTCAGAGCGGAAACTTCTCAGTAGAGGTAACTAAGTGTAGCCAGCTTAAGCTGGGTTGGGAGTGTGTGTTCTCTCTTCACGATGCTGTTTTTACCAGCAGACCCAGGGTTAGATAGCTCAAAACTCATGGTAAACACAGAACAAGCTTATTGGACTTTTTCCTTTAAGGTGAGGCCCAAGGCATCCTTCCCTATAATCAAGAGAAAGGGAGGGAGAACACAGAGTCACATCTTTACTGATGTGAATGGCCAGGCGTATCACTGTCAGACAAAGGCAAGGGCATGCTGGTTCTGCTTCTTTCTGAGAGGGTAAAGAAGTCGAGTATGTCTGACAGTCATGTGGCGGGGTGGAGGCATGACAGTGTCGGAGGAGAATTCTGTGCTAAGTGTAGACTGTTACAAGACTGCAGTCAATGCAAGCATCGGTGAAGTAGGCTTTTAAAGTGATTCATGCAGTCTTGTTTCCATTTTTTATAATGTCAACTTATTTTCAATAACAATCAAAAGACGATACCAGTCCACCCAAAGACAAAGGCACTTGGAGAAGAGGCATTCCAAGCATTGTGAGGAAGACATTTGAGAAAAAGCCAGCCACCACAGGGACCTTCGGAGTTAGACTGGATGACTGCCCACCTGCCCACACCAACCGGGTAGGAGACCCCAGCCATTTGGACCAGTCAGTGACCATCATAGCAGTGCCTGAGTTTATAGCCCTTTGGATAAAGGGGCTGCATGCTCATCTGGTCAGCGCTTTTCTCCCTTAGTATAACTGTGGGTTGAACAGTTTTTATCTTTAAGCTTTTTATCTTAACTCTGAACTAGAGTAGTAATTTAATCAGAAATGGTCAGTAAGAATTCATTTTCAGACTTTTGTACTTTGTTAAATAAAATGCTGGTTTCTTGTTTTGCAGTATATTCCATTGATCGTTGACATATGTTGCAAATTAGTTGAAGAAAGAGGTCTTGAATATACAGGTATTTACAGAGTTCCTGGGAACAATGCAGCCATTTCAAGCATGCAGGAAGAACTCAACAAGGGGATGACTGACATTGATATACAAGATGATGTAAGCTCATTTCTGTTTGAATAACTGATCCATTTTTTCTTCTTTAATATTGACCACAAAAATACTTTATTTCTGTTTTGCATATCCAGAAATGGCGAGATCTGAATGTGATAAGCAGTTTACTAAAATCCTTCTTTCGAAAGCTGCCTGAGCCTCTCTTCACGAATGGTGAGTTAGTTCCCTCAGACCATGCCAGAGGAGAAGGCTCATTGTCTGCGGGAAACAAGGGCATAATAAATCTAACCAGGAAAACAATATGAGGGATGAAGAAATGGCATTTATCTCAGATCTAAATTTAATGAAAAGCATAATTGAGAACTGACTTTGTTCATTTGTAGTCTTGATAAATTTTGGTTAAAAAATCATTTGCAAAAAGTTGATACACTGCCGTAAAATGAGAATAAGATCTATATTCACCTATGTTTGTCATCAAGCTAAGTATGTCATTGTTTCAGTCAGATTTCTTTGGTTATAAGGTTTAGTTTCATGACCCCGTGCTAGATACTGGTGTGAGGTGGGTATAATGGGCAGGTTGAATGAATGCTAGACAGTAGCTTTGAAGAAGTCCATTGAGAAAACTCTTCTCTGTTTCCTGGAAAGGCTTGGAGATCATTAAAAACTGTATCTAGCATGTAAATTTCAGAGATTTATATTTTAAAGATAGACAAAAGTCTTACACATTTTAAATTGTGGTTTAAAATTAAGCCCTGAGGAAAGGGGAACTGCAGTTCACCTAAGCAGTTTAATTTGTTCTCCTGTTCCTACCACTACCAGATAAATATGCTGACTTCATTGAGGCCAATCGTAAGGAAGACCCTCTAGATCGGCTGAGAACATTAAAAAGACTAGTAGGTATTCCTTTTTATTTGGGGAGGTGCAATTCAAATACAGCATTTAAATCCATTCTGAAAATGTTATGTTCCAGATTCATGACCTGCCTGAACATCATTATGAAACACTCAAGTTTCTTTCGGCTCATCTGAAGACAGTGGCAGAAAATTCAGAAAAAAATAAGGTATGCAAGGTACAGCCTATTGAAATACACACTCAGCAACCTCACTTAGAGGGTTGGCTTTCATCACTCTGTGCTGAGAACTCAGAGGAAGCCTAAGAGGCATCAGACTGGACTGGCTGGGTCCTTCTGAAGATTGCACAGAAGCAAAGGCCCCACAAACAGCTGCTGTCACTCTTGTGAAGGGCACTTCATTGGAAATGTGTCACTTGACATCCGTCCAGCAAGAAAAATGGTAGAGTCAGAACTTTATTATGTTTTCAGCTTTCAGTCAGTACCTTAAATAGTTGGCATATATGCATGGTAAGCCAGCCAAAGGGCACCAGATGATACAGGCTGAAAAGTGTTTTCTTTAGTTTCCTGTTAAACAGGTGTGAGGCTTTTCTTCCTTTAACACCACGTCAGCACACACCCACAGTTAGCTAAGTATTCTCAGATATTCAGTTCATGTTCAGGTTTCCTTGAGCAGTTTTTTTTTAATGTCTTTCCAGTTATTTGTTTAAATAGCTAGGTAAGATCCACATTGTGTTTCACTGGTCCATTTTGGTCTTCATTTTTCATCTTTTTGCTTAGTCAGTGAGTGATAGTTACCCAAGTCCATTATATCAGGAGGTTACAAATGATTCTCCTTCTAACTTGAGTCATTATTTAAAGTTTTGTGATGATCCTGTTGAGTTATGGAGGAAAAAATGAATTCTAGCTTTATTTCCTTGACATTTTTTTAACCTAATTTTTTGGACCTTAATTTCAAATAATTAACCAAACCCAAAACAAAACAAAAAACCCTGTAGGCAAATGCCATCTTATATATAGGAGCTAACTAAAAGCTACTCACGTAGGACAAACATGTCTCTACACATAAATATTAAAGTATGGCCTTAAAGACTTAAATGAAGCCATAGGCAGGAATCTACTAAATGTCTGACATTAAGCATTTGATGTGGTAGACTTTTTGGCTTTGGGCCATTCTTGCCATACCAGCACAGGGGTTGAAACAAAATAACTGAATATTCCAAGAGGAGACACAAACATGGCCATGCCCAAATCCTTTCTAATAGTCCAGGAAAATCCTAAATCTAGTTAGAGTTTATTTTTTATTTTTCTTCCACATGTTATGATAACACATATAACACTGGTTAAAAGATGAGTGACATTTGCTTCAGTAGAGGAGATAAGCTGTAGGCTCCTTGTTTGGTAAATTACATGCACATTTTGGTGCCTCCCAAATAATCTAGTAATATGGGATCGTGATGATTAATTTTTTTCATACCCTGATGAGTTCTAAGATCGGTTAAAGTTATTTAACACTTTAATCAAACCTTAAGCTCAACATAATATACACACAACAGGACCCATGACCATCATGATTAAACAAATTCGGAAGAGTCTGTCAGTGAGTATGCAAGCTGATAATCTCATGCTAAGAAGGCAGGGAGCCTAAGCCCAGAACTTGAGGAGATTTGGATGAGGTCAAAGTTCATCAGAAAAGATATTTCAGACTTGTTTTCCTCTGTTAAAGATTTTGATGTATGACACAGAAGAATCTGGAAACTTGCATTTATTCCCAAATCCTTTGTCCCTTCTTTCCAATTCCCAAAGGAATTCCTTATTCTTTAATTTCACTTTTTTCTTTTTTTCCCCAACCAATCCAGATATCTTTAACTAAAACCAGTTGATTTGGTTTCATACTAATCAAAGATTCCTTGGCAAAAACACAAATAATCAATTAGCCATCATCCATTATCATTTTAGGATTTGCTCAGAAAAACCCTAACTAGGAAGAATTTATTTTTCTTTATCCATTCTTTGTGGTTTTCATCAAAAAGAGCTTTCCAGAAATAAATTTCAGCAACACAATGCCAGACCTGCAGTAGAGGGTTAATCTAATTTTTCACTTTCTTTCCTTCAGATGGAACCAAGAAACCTAGCAATCGTTTTTGGTCCAACTCTAGTGAGAACATCAGAAGACAACATGACCCACATGGTGACGCATATGCCTGACCAGTACAAAATCGTAGAGACCCTCATCCAGCATGTAAGTTGGCACTGCCTCTCTTCCTGAAAGGCCACTTCCATCGCAGCTGACGGCTGGTAGGACGAAGGCTGCGCCTACTTTTCCCCCTCTGACACTTCCCTTATTCCTGTTCTGTTCCCCGAGATAGAAATACACTTAGAGGGTTATTTAATTATTCTCACTTGTTTTATTTTAAATTTTAGCATGACTGGTTTTTCACAGAAGAGGGCGCTGAAGAACCTCTTGTAAGTATTGTCAGTGTGTGTGCTCTGCTCTTTTCATGTGGGACACAGGCTCCTTCTTGATGCCACGACAGTCTTGATCTTCTGCCTTGTGTGCTCTTGTCAGCCTTGCGCCCAGGAAGCAGGTCTCTAGCCCAGTCGCTGATCTGATGAGCGTGTAACTGGTGCCTACTTCACCATTAGTGGCATCTAACCAATGCAAAGTTAAGCCCCTGCTCCATATAGTAATGTGTATCTTCTACTAACTGTTGTTTGGAGAGACAGTGAAAGAGGTCTTTGTTTGTTAACCACAGACGACAGTGCAGGAGGAGAGCACAGTAGACTCCCAGCCAGTACCCAACATAGATCATTTACTCACCAACATCGGAAGGACAGGCGTGCTCCCCGGAGATGTACCAGGTAACTCTTGTGTGGGCAGTACTGACCTCTAGGTTATTTGACATTCCTATAACATGAAACAGCAGCCCAGCCATGAGTGACAATCCACTATGAGTTCTTTTCTTTTCCTTCCTCTTTTTCCTTTCTACTAATAAAAGCTGCGATCTGCCTTTTCTGATTGACCTCACTTACCTTCCAGTGACTATAATGCCATTAACAGTGCATGGAGTTGTGATGTTTGTCAGAATGGGAAGATGAGAGCAATGAGCATGCAAACCACTGTTTTGTTTTGTTTTGTTAATTCACAGTTTCCATGTAATAGTCATCACAAGGTAAAACAGATATATGCTGCTGGATATGTGGTTGCTGTGACGGCAGAAAGTATGGTTAGACTAATGCATAGTTCTTGTTTGGGGCCAGTTCTGTGAGAGCAGCATGCTGTACATTCTGAGCTGCCCCTCGCAATCCAGTGTCTTCTGTCACTAGAGACGTCGCAGTCTAAGTCACTCTACTGACCTTGATTTTCTTCTTTCTCCTACTGCCACCCTAACGCTTGGTTAAGTATTAGTGTTTAATAGGCTCTTGATGAAAACGTCTCCTGCCAAACTGTTGCACTAATCTGGCATGCTATTTCACACAATGTTCTCCCTTTGTCTCTAGTTCTTGTTTTGGCTCGAAAGGGCTTTTTCAGCACTTACTGACACAGGCAAATCTATACTGATGTTGCACAGGCGAAGTGGGAGGAGTCTATCACACGGTAATGTCACTAGTGGATTCTGTGATGTCCCTGATGGACAGCTGGAACTGTAGGAAGAAGGAGGACTGCTGTCCACACTGTAGCTGCCTTGTCTGCAGAAACCCCCGGTTCTTGTAAATGCAAACATAGCTGATCTGTGGTGTAAAGTCTCTCTTAAGAATATTGTAAACAGATCACTGCTACTCTCTTAAAAGTTTTTCTGCTGTCTTTTGTTATTTCTGAAGCAGACCCTGAGGAGAAATAGCATGGTATGGTCCACCGGTTCTTAAAGTCATAAAGCATTTAGCCATGTGTTGAAAGGGGCGTGGCATGGGCCCAGCTCATTAATTTTGAAAATAATTTTCCCAATATTTCAAAGATAAAATTCTAAAATTGATATTTATTCTTCATCATGCTGGCCCCTTCCTACCCTCTTTATAATTGTATAATCTGAGTTTTTGCCAGACAGCAAAATTATGGTCTCCATTTTTCCATTTCCATAATAGCATTTGTTAATAGATACTTACAAACCTGGTAGCAATTTAACCAAACTAACCAAAAGGATCCCTGACTGCACAGATGTGAAACTGGGGTCAAGCACAAAAATAAGCATCATCTAACAAAACCAAAAGTGACCTGGGAGTAAGGTCACCCTAATGCCTCTGTCGTGTCCATTCACATCTGGGATATGTTTATACAAATTCCAATCTGACAGTCTGACAAAAATCAACATGTACACCAGTGTGAGTGTTTCTATTTGTAGCTAGGGCAGCCGGCAGTCTGGAAAGTCCTGCATTGTGTATCAGTTTCAGATGCAAGATGTGGGACATAATTTTAAATGGTGTTCAAGCTTCTTCATTGCTAGATTTACTATTTAGAAAGATAAACACTAGTATTCCGGTTTTGTTTAGCACAGGGCTCCTTTGCCATTCCTCTCATTGAGCTGGTTCTGCCTACAATTCACAGCATCCTTTCATGGCGGTGGCTTTCTGTGGTGCAGCTTGCATCTTTGTGAGCTCTGACTATCCACTGTGTTCTATTGTTTTGAGTTTTGCTTTCACATTTTGTTCTGTGCCTGTCCTCTTCATAAGTTTTGCATTGTTTGTTGAAAGTGGTGAGGCTTGGCTCCCAGTAACCACATTTTATTTACTTCCCACAGATTCAGCTACTAGTGACTCAACAAAATCTAAGGTGAGTTGTGTATACAGTTTGAAAACACTTCATCGTGTCTTTGTATGAGAGCTTTTATCATTAACATACAATTGTAGTTCATACTGGAGCCAGAGTAGTGAAGTCCAGTGTGAGGAGAAGTTAATTTGGAACAGAAGAAGGCTGGAAAATACAAGATCTTGAGCTGGAAGATTGCAGTTGTGGGAACAGTTTAACATGATGCAGACAGCAATGGCTTGTTTACATTGTCAAAAATGTACTAGCATGAAGTTGGGTGGGGATGGTGCACGCCTTTAATCCCAGCACTCGGGAGGCAGAGGCAGGTGGATCTCTGTGAATTCGAGGCCAGCCTGGTCTGCAGAGCGAGTTCAGGACAGGCTCCAAAGCTGCAGTGAAAAGGCGGAGAATGGGATAAAGAATCTGCATAAGCCAGGATGATGGCGCAGGTCCAAGGCAGGAAGATAACCCGGTCGAGCCTGGCATTGCTATTATAGTGAGATTCTGTCTCAAAACACACACACACACACACACATATATAAAAAGATCCTTCTAGCACAAATTGGACTCAATGAGTCATTTAAAAAGAAAAAAAGACAGTTATAAAGTGGATCTGTGAGTCTATGAGGGATAAAAGTACCGGTAAAAAGCATTTCTATGCATGGAAAGGTGCTGGAATAATAGTTTTCAAGCATGTGTGCATGCATGCTGTAGTGCACGGTAGAGGTCAGAGGGCAGTGAACTGAATCGGTTCTCTCAGCTTGGTGAGCCCAATGGATTGGACGCAGGTTGGCAGGTGATTTTACCCACCAAGTCACTTCTCACGTTTCTGTTGCTGTGACAGATACCGTGACCTAAAGCAACTAAGGGGAAGAAAGACTTTATCTCTCCCTCTGCTTTCAGGTCGTTGAGGGAAGTCAGGGCAGGAACATGAAGCAGAAACCACAGAGGCATACTGCTTGCTGGCTCACTCAAGGGCTTATGCTTTTAGCTAGCTTTCTTACCCAGCCAGGACCATCTGCCTAGAGATGGTGTTGCCCACAGTGTCAGAGCCATCGCAACTCAGTTAGCAATCAGAACAGTTCCCGCACACACTTGCCCATAGTACAGTCTGACCTGCGCAACCCCTCAACTGAGACTGCCTTTTCAGAGACTCCACAGTTGGCCGAGTTCACAGTTAAAGCTGATTAGCACATCCACTGGGGCTTTTGTTTGTTTAAATATATATTTACAATCCTTTTACCTTCAATTCATTGCTTGCTAAATTTGTGTGTGTGTGTGTGTGTGTGTGTGTGTGTGTGTATCACTCGGGCCATGGACACACAGACTTACTTAGCTAATTATAATATGGATGACACTACCCTAAATAGTGTAGCCCTGTCTCCCACAAACCAGAACATTCTCCTACATAATCAGTCTGGTCATCATTGGCAGGGCACTAACACAAGCATGATACATTATTGTATAATGTATTTTTATGCAACTTTTCCTGATTACCTGATTATTCTTTTAACTCCTGTTCAGGAATAATCAGAAATCATCGCTTACATTTGATTGTCACATCTCCCTGGTCTCTCTAGAGCTAGAATATGTCCCAAACCTCTTTTGCCAGATTTGTATTTGGAACAGGGTCTCACAATGTAGTCCAAACTAGCCTGGGCACATACTCTTCCAGCCTCACCTTCCCAAGTGTTTCACTGCACCCAGCTTCAGGCGATAAACTTTGAAATCAGAAAGACATGCTTGAAATCCCTATTCCCCCTCACTAGACACACACCCCTTTCCCTGTATGTTCATCTTACATTGTTTTGTACTAAGCCTATAACATATTTGAATTTTCACTGTTTCCAAATTGTGAAAAAACAGTCTTTTTCCCCAACACACAGAATTAAAGAATTTAAAGATGATATAATCCAGGTGCTTCTTCTGTGACTGGTAAAATCGAGGTGTGAAAATGAATTCATCCTTTGTGTCCTGCAGAACAAGCTGGAGACAGGAGGCCAGTTCCCCCCTCAGCTCAGGTTCAGCCATGGTCCAGCAGTGTTAAAGAGAACACGGAGGAAACAGGAGCGGCCCATAGGAAGGCACTGTGGCTGAGAAGTCTTTTACCGTGTAGAAAAGCACAAGCCTACTGATCTGTGATTTGTCCTTTTTCATAGAACAGCAGCCTTTCAGAAGACATCAGCATAGCAGGCTAGCTTATTTAAGCTTTTGTTTTTGTTTTGTTTTTGTACTAGGCATGTATTTTCTGATCCATTACTCTACATGCCTTCTGCTAGTCTCTCTTGGCTGAAGATTGTGTTCTAAAAAGAAGGGCTAATTTACCTGCCCACCAACCACTTACTTGGCAGGCAGACATTCAAAGCAAACTATTTAAATAGCTGTCATCAAGAACTTCCGATACGTAGCTCGTGACTCTTAACATTAGCAGTGCACTGCAGTGTTTTGGGGTAAGAATTTACAACTTTTTGAGTAACTTTATGTCCTTTGAATTTTTTACTTTGCTGTTACATGAGATGAATGAAGCCTTTAATAACTTGATTTACCCAAGGCAAATCTCTGAAGATCCAGTCTTGGTGAGCTAATGGGAACCAGGCTCCCCTTAGCTGAATGAGTACCTCAGGTACAGTACCTGTACCGTATACTGTCCACAGTTAGTCATGCAAACCTAATTATGTCTGAATATTAAGTGTCAGAATGCTGTTTACCTGTTTCCCTTTTGGGTGTTTGAGACAGGATCCTACTGTGTAGTTGGGGCAACCTTGGGACTTGTCCTCTTTCTGGCAGCCTCCTGAGTGGTGTGATTACAGGTGTGCACCATCACACCTGGCAGAATACCTCTTAACTTCTCTACTTGTAGACCAGATAAAGGAAGTGGGACTATTTGAGTGTTATGGGTGTGGGAAAAAAACCAATGAGGAAATTAATAGGAATTGGGAAGCCTCAGTATCCCTGAAAGAGAAATGTATCTGTTATGATGTGACAAGAAATGGGACTGGTGATTAAATAAAAAAACTAACACTGATACAAGTTTAAAAGTGAGTATTAAAAAATAAGCAGACTATGTTGTGGATGCATCTGGCACTTTGGTGGACTTTAACTCTAAGCCAGCCCTGCTAAGACTCTGGACTGTGTCCATGACCTCATTTTTCTGCTTGCTTCCTAGGGCTCTTGGGGATCAGGGAAGGATCAGTATAGCAGGGAACTGCTTGTGTCCTCCATCTTCGCAGCTGCTAGTCGTAAGAGGAAAAAGCCCAAAGAGAAAGCCCAACCCAGCAGCTCTGAAGATGAGTTGGACAGTGTCTTTTTTAAGAAGGAGAATGTGGAACAGAGTCACAATGAGATTAAAGAAGAGTCCAGAAAAGAAAGTGAGGTATCAGGCAGAAAGCAGAGGGCTGTCATTGCCAAAGACAGTAATGCCAAGAAAGACACTGGTGTATCGAAGGAGGAGAAGAAAATGCCATCCGAAGAGCCCTCCCCACCACACAGCTCCAAACGCAACAGGTCACCAACTCTCAGCTGTCGCCTGGCCGTGCTGAAGGAGAGCCCCAGATCTCTTCTGCCACAGAAGCCCCACTGCGAAGAAACAGGGTCTGACTCGGGCACTCTGCTTAGCACGTCTTCCCAGGCTTCACTGGCGAAGTCCTCCACCAAAAAATCAACCAGTCCAGAAACCAAGCACAGTGAGTTTTTGGCCAATGCCGGCACCATCACCTCAGATTATTCCACTACATCATCAGCTACCTACTTGACCAGCCTGGACTCCAGCCGCCTGAGCCCCGAGGTTCAGTCAGTGGCAGAGAGCAAGGGGGATGAGGCTGATGACGAGAGGAGCGAGCTGGTGAGTGAAGGGCGGCCGGTGGAGACAGACAGCGAGAGCGAGTTCCCCATGTTCCCCACAGCCCTGACTTCGGACAGGCTGTTCCGAGGGAAGCTACAGGAGGTTGCCAGGGTGAGCCGCAGGAACTCAGAAGGCAGCGAAGCCAGCTGCACTGAGGGAAGCCTTACACCAAGTTTAGACAGCCGTAGGCAGCAGTTCAGTTCCCACAGGCTGATTGAATGTGACACGCTGTCTAGGAAGAAGTCTGCTCGCTTCAAGTCAGATAGTGTGAGCCCTGGAGACACTAGGACCGAGAAAGAAACTCCTGCCCTGGCCAAAGTGTTTGACGTCATGAAGAAGGGCAAGTCGACAGGAAGCCTCCTGACACCCAGCAGAAGTGAATCCGAAAAGCAGGAGGCCACTTGGAAAACAAAAATAGCAGATCGCTTAAAACTGAGACCCAGGGCACCGGCTGACGACATGTTTGGAGTTGGGAATCAAAAACCTACTGCCGAGACAGCGAAAAGGAAAAACATCAAACGCAGACACACGCTCGGAGGCCACAGAGATGCTACTGAAATCAGCATCCTGAGTTTCTGGAAAGCGCACGAGCAGAATGCAGACAAAGAGTCCGAGCTTTCAGCTGTGAATCGGTTAAAACCCAAGTGCTCAGCCCAGGACCTCTCCATCTCAGACTGGCTCGCCAGGGAGCGCATCCGCACCAGCGCCTCCGACCTGAGCCGAGGGGAAGGCCGCGAGTCACAGGCCGAGAACTCCAGCATGCCTGGCACACCCGCCAACACCCAAGTACCTCTCTCTCAGCAGTCCGAAGCCAGGGGCGCTGCTAGCACCTTGACTTCAGCCGGCGGGCCCCCTCTTTCCACACCACCACAGTCACCTGACCAAATAAATGGAGAAAGCTTCCAGAACATGAGCCAAAATGCTAGTTCTGCAGCGAACACCCACCCTCATAAACTGTCTGAAAGTCCCAGTACTAAGGCGGAGTCTCCTCCCTGTCTTTAAGCTGGGTATGTCCACTCCAGAAAGAAAAAGCTACTGTTACACAGTTTGGTAACTCTGTAAATATTTTTCTTGTACCAGAATTGTTATTATGCAGCCTTAGTTTGGGCTGGATTCACCATTTTGCACTGTGAAATAGCTTTACAGTGCATTACTACAGCCAGAAGAACACACACATATATTTAAAGGTATATCAGATAGTTGTATACAAATAAGCAAGGTGTTTGTTGCAACTTACTACATAGTATATTCCCCAAATTACTGAAGAAAAATCGCTGGCTCATGCCACAGAATTGTCCTTTTGGTTCATCACTAACAAAAGTGCCTCATAAAAGTACATTTGATTTTTAGGGTGCCATATTGTTGAAATTAGATAACTTACATTGAATAAATGAATGCGTTTTACCAGTAATAAATTCATTACCTTTACCGGTTTTAACACAGGTGGATACAGAACCTCCGTTCTTTAGTCATTCCATGTGGATCTGAGTTTTATATCAAACTTTTAATACAGTTTCTGAGTTTTGTGTGACTTGAATTTTTAATCTTTCTGTAAAATACGTAATAACTTAAATGAACATATTCTATGTGTATCTTTTCTTCAGATACCAGATTTGATATAAATGTTGTAACATAGATGTGTAGATAGTGGATCCTGGATGGAACTGGCTTCTTCCTAAGAAGAATATAATTCTGCATGAGGACATAAATCCAAACCTGTGTCATGCCTGTGTGCACACCCAATTAAACACTGGAAATAAAAATTGTTTTGGTGAATTTTGCCCTGTTGGGAGCTGTCTCTATTTTAACTGTTGCCCATTTGTATACTATTTAACCCATTTTTATACTGTCTTTTAAAGTTAGCCTCTGTGCAGTCCTTCTTCCTCTCCTCTCTTGGCGTGGCTGGGAATGACCGCTTAGGGACGCTTATGGCGGCCTCACTTCTGTGGGTCGGTGGTCCTTAGGAACTGGAGCTGCAGCAGTGGGTGCTGCTGCCTTTCCTGGAGGAGCACTTTCCAGAAATGTAGCCTGTTAGACTGTAACTTCTGAGTTCACCTATATGAACAGTGACAGAAATGTAGCCTGTTAGACTGTAACTTCTGAGTTCACCTATATGAACAGTGACAGAAATGTAGCGGGTTAGGCTGTAACTTCTGAGTTCACCTATATGAACAGTGACAGCAATGTAGCGGGTTAGGCTGTAACTTCTGAGTTCACCTATGTGAACGGTGACAGCAGCACTTCCCAGCATAGCATAAATTTTGCAGCCATAAAATCTAAACGTGTGAAGATTTGATGAGCACAGAAGTCACTGGAGCCACAGATTCTCAAAAAACTTTTTATAAAAACGTGTTTCAGGTCTGAAAACAAGACCTGAAACACGTTTTTATAAAAAGTTTTATAATTGTCCCATTTCACAAAACAAATGTATATGTATGTATGTGTGTATATATAAAATATGTCACAGGCTACATTCCCTTGTTCTTGGAAAAGAAAGGAATTTGTAATAACGCATACTCAGCTTGCAGTTACTTTGACACAGCTACATTACAGAAATTGACATCAGTAATCAGGCACTGCTCCTGTAGTTGTGGGCACAGATGGCACAGTGAAGGCTATGCCATGTGTGGCTGTGCCATCAGTAATGTGATTTTCTTTCTTATTTTAGACATGGTCTCGCTGTGCAGCCCCGACTGCCCTAGAACTTGCTGTGTAAACCAGACTGGCCAGGAACATAGATGCACCTGCCTCTGCCTTCCAAGTGCTGAGACTATAGGTATTTACCACCATGCCAGCTGGATGTGATTTTTCTTAAACAGATTTGCTGTCAGTAAAGGTCTGAAGAAAATACACTTTTTGTGTAGTTTACACAACAAAAGTAAAAGTATATTATTGAAACTGTCAAAACCATCTTTTAGGCATTTTGAAAGGCTGGTTCAAGGCTCAAATGATTGTATTTCAATCTGCCCTTGAATTAATTATGTTTTTGATTTAGTTGGTTCTGTATTTTTAAAATCCCTAATATTGTTGATTTTTCCAGGATTTCGTTCTTTCATTTTCTAATGTTTTAGGCCTTTGGGCTCTATTTTTATTATTAACTTAAAAATATTGGCGAGAAAGATGGGGAAGTGGGTAGGGTGTCTGCCCAAGCCCCACAGCCTGAGTTATATCCCTGAAACCTACATGGTAGAAGGAAGGGAATGAGCCCCACAGGTATGTGCACTTGTACACACATCATAGTGTAATAAAGAAAATCTTAAATACTTCTTGGTTTCTATCCTGGGTTTGTTTCTCCCAAGCCTGTGTGTTTTTTCCATGTGGGTTAGCTTTATTTCCAGACAGCTGAAGGCTTTGCTTACTGATTGCTGCCAACCATTTGAATAATCACTAAGCTGAGCTCAGCTTCGAACCATTCAAGAATGAGACTTAAATCTTGAATTCATATATTGTTGCTTTAAAATGTATTCTGTGTGTGTGTGTGTGTGTGTGTGTGTGTGTGTGTGTGTGTGTGTGTG
>LOJH01008218.1:24194-35528 GCA_001685095.1 Ellobius talpinus | reverse complement strand
GAGATCCGCCTGCCTCTGCCTCCCAAGTGCTGGGATTAAAGGCGCGCGCCACCATCACCCGGTCTAAGCATTTTAACTTAGTAAAATTTATATATTCCTTTCATTTTATGACATTGTAAGTATTTTCATTTATTATTGTAGTTTCTTTTCTGTTGCTGTGAAAAAACCAATATCCAGACTAAAGCAATTTAGGAAGAAAGGATTTGGGGCTGGGGAGTTGGCTCAATAGTTAGGAGCACTTATTTGGGTCCCATCTCACACACACACACACACACACACATTTGCACAGGCATGTTTAACATCCTGCTATCACTTTCAAGTTGAGTCCTAGGTTCCTTCATATAGCATTCCTTTTAGCTGATTTTCTCTTCATTTGGAAAGACTTCTTTGCATACAATTCATGTTTGTTGCCAAGAGGCTTGTTGTGTACCTACTTAAAGAATAGGACCTTTGCCATCAGTACTCTTTTAGCTTATCATGTTATAGTTTGCTTAATTACCATGCACCTCTACCTCTAACTCTTTTTTAATCTAGTAAGGGTAGAGAAAAGGTACATTGATCTTTGTGTACATATATAGAAACTAGTAAAGGCTCATGTTTGCTGGCATTATATGAAGATACAGTTAATGAAAAAGAATTATGGCAAAGTAATTCTTACAAGGTAGAGAAACTTTAAAAATGAAGATAGCTAGAGCAAGGTAATTTCTAATGTATATTAGATAGGTGGATAGTTGAACAACTTAATCCTTCTTACTTTAGCCTATGTGCTCAATGCTATTACTTGTAATAATAGTTGAAATACCGTAAAAAGGATTATGTCGTAGGTGTAACAAAAAATGTTAATCCGTTTTAGTTAATCCAATGATTATTTTAATTGTATTTATGCTACTATTACTAGAGTAAATTATGTGGTCTCACTGGGGAATCAGATACTGCATTGATGTTTTTGTAGTGTTGTAAAGTGATAAATTTGCATCTTGAATAATCCTTAGATATAAATATTTAGCTATTTGATGTGTGTATGTGTGTTTTATGCAAATGAAGTGTTTAGTTCTATACCATAAATCAGTATTTCATTTAACTTTCATGTAATACACTCTACCAGTGAAATCCTTTTTACTTATTTGAAGGAACACCGCCTCTCTCGTCTATGGAAAAAGATAAAGAAATTGACCTTGAGTTACTTCAAGATCTAATGGAAGTTGACATTGATCCTTTAGATATTGATTTAGAAAAGGATCCTCTTGCAGCCAAAGTTTTTAAGGTATTTTGTACTATAATAATTTCATCTTACATGTTTTGTCTAGTAATTACATGAAAGAGAAAAACAACTTAGGTTTTCCAACCTAAAAACAAGTAAAGAAACTTCAGAGTTAAGATAGATTGTGTATGAGCAGGACTTAAAGATCTGTGTACAGAATAATGTATCCAATAGGTAGGCAGTTCACAATTTGTTTTAGCAGCACACACAACTTTCTATCAAATGATCCTATCACAGGATCTAAGTGAAGTTTCAACAAATGCAGTACAAAAACTTGGCATAATTGTGTTTTATCAGAGCATAATGCTGTAAAACTAGATGGCGATAATAAGAGAAACTATAGAAATCACAAAATACTTGGAGCTTCAATACATTTTTGAATAAATAGTGAGTCATCTAAGAAATCATAGAGGAAATTAAAAAAATTCACAGAGACAAATGATAATGAAAATATGCCCTGTTAGAACTTCTGAGATACAGTTCTAAGAAGAAAATTTATAGCAGAATGTACTTATATTAAAAAACTATTTTACATATTTGTGTGTGTATACACACACACAACACACACACACACACACTCATACACACACACAAAATAAATGGCCTAATGATACATCTCAAGGTTCTCAATAGTCAATTTAAACATAGATGGCAAAAAATTCATGAAATAGGTATTAAGAGAAAAATATCTAAGATGGGTGTGTTGGCAACCCCTTTAATTCGAGTGCACTTGGGAGGCAGAGGCAGGCAAATCTCTGTAGTTCAAGGCCAGCCTGGTCTACAAAGGTCCTGGACAGCCAGGGCTGTTGCACAAAGAAACCCTATCTTGAAAAACCAAAAAAGAGAACAATATATAGAATCAACCAAAGAGTTCTATTAAAAAGTTAATAAGCTTGCAAACCCTTACCTAATCTAATAGAAAGAGGGAGGAAAGAGGAAAACCATGAACATTTTTTTCCAAATGTAGCCTATTATATTCAGCATACACAAAATGCATCAAGCTTTAGTAAGTATTGTGATACTTTAAAAGAAAAAAAAAGACAGTGGCAAGGGGCCTGAAGAATTGACTCAGCAGTTAAGAGCATTGGCCGCTCTTACAGAGGTTCTGGGCTTGATTTCTAGTACTCACTTGGTGAATCACAACCATCTGTAACTCCAGTTCTAGGGGCCCTGATGCCCTCTTCTGGGCTCTGCAGGCACCAGGCATATTTATAGTAAGTACACAGATATATGCCCCAATACACGTAACAAATATATTTTTATAATACATTAATTTTAAAATATAATAAATGTTAAAAAAAATTACAAAGTTAATGGCAAGGTTGTTTTGATCCCAACACCCCTGTGGAGGAGAGAACTAATTTTTTCAAGTTGTCTCACACTAAGTAAACGAATTTTTCAAAATTGAAGTAAAAATAAACTGACAATTTCGTGTATAGTACATTTTATTTTTTCATTTTAAACTGATAGATCCATGACCAACTATGGTAATAAGAATCTCCAGAAGACAGCGATGTTAGTGATGGATTACCAGCATTCTAGGCAGCCACTTGGAGTCTTGTACAAGATAAGATTCTTGCTATCATTATTTCTATGATATTCTCCCTCAATTTTTAATGGAGGTGCAGCTATAATACAGTTAGTGCTCTTGGGATACATTATTTTATTAATGACTCCTGTTACCTTTCAGGTTCTGATCCTCTAAGTTATTTTTATGTTTTGTCCAAATAATGAATAGGATATTACTGAAGCAATTTGTAAATTAATAAAATTCTAACATCTTTGAGGTATTTAAAAGGTGGGGAATGTTTATTTTGTAGGCTTACTCTGGTTCAAATATTATAAATTGTATAACCTGGTAAAAATATTAACTTTTCTGTTTTTAAAAGCCTATAAGCAGTACCTGGTATGACTACTGGGGAGCTGATTATGGTACCTATAATTATAATCCTTACATTGGAGGCCTGGGGATGCCTGTAGCAAAGCCACCATCAAACACAGAGAAGAATGGATCCCAGACTGTCAGTGTTTCAGTATCTCAGGGTAAGTGTGCATAGGAATATTTTAAAACATATACTAAAAAGGTTGTATGTAAATTTATGTTTGAGAATATGCATTTTGAGTACATAGTTCGTGAGCTGCTATCACTGGTGTGCTGCCTTTATCGTTCTTTAGCTGTTTTTGCCTTCTTCTACTTCTTCCTCTTCTTTTGTTTTCTTTCTTTTATCAGACAGGGTTTTTCTGTGTAGCCTTGGTTGTCCTGGGACTCTCTCTGTAGACCAGGCTGGCTTTAAACTCAAAGAGATCCACCTGCCTCTGCCTCTTGAGTGATGGGATTAAAGGCTTGTGCCACCACCTGGCTCTGTCAGCGTATTTAAAGAACTTGCACCATCACTACCCAGCTCTGTCAGCATATTTAAATAGCTTTTATTTATTGATTGTTCACTCTGGTTTCTCTTTCAAAGAAACATTAACCTTAAGCTATTTGATGGTTGTTTGATATGTGAACTGAGAATACATTATTTTACTTTGTTATAATTTCTTTTACTTTGTGATTATAATATAATTAAATTGTTTTCCATTCCCTTTCCTATTCCAAACACCCCCAAATACCTATCCTTGCTCTTTTTTTAAATCCAGGGTCTCTTTTTCCATTCATTGTTATGTGTGTATGTATGTATGTATGTGTGCATGCATGCATTCATAAATGTATAAATATAACCTACTCAGTGTAGAATGTCACTTGTATGCATGTTTTCAGGCTGCCTGAGCAGTCATATTGGTGAGATTTCACGGGTGTACCATTGGACATTATTAGGAAAAGTCTCACAGTAAATTCCCTAATCGTTTGTTAACTATCTTTCTGCCCATTCTTCCATGGTGTTTTCTGAACCTTATGTACAAGTGTGTTTTCTTGGTTTGTCCATTGGAATTAGGTTCTATAGCTCTGCATTTTGATTGATTGTTTTTTGTTTGTTTGTGGGGTTTTTTTTGGTAATGGTTTCCATCTTTTGGAAAGAGAAGTTCCCCTGATAGGGGTGAAGACTCCACCTGTCTATGGGCATAAGGATAATGTTTGAATTGTTGTTAGGGATTATCCTAATTTAGAAAAGTGGTTGTAGGTTGTTCTCCAAATTCTATGACTTCACTAGTACTTATTTGGCTAGGTTTCCACTACTAGGCATGGTTTCTTTCTTGTTGAGCAGGTCTAAGTTCAGTTAGAGAGTCACTACTGTACTCTTCAGGTTATAGTGCCATGCTAGTTATTGTTATAGTTAGTGGGCATCGTTGATGGATAGGACTGTTTGTTGCTCTTCTCCTTTGGACACTTACATGACACTTTCTGCTACCATGAAAGCTGGTCTTTAGGGGAGGAAGCATTCAGGTTAGTTCCAGCTTAGGGGTTCTCTGGACCCTGTTTCTGAGGTGCATGGTATCTTCAGCAATAGGGTCTTAACCTTTCACATTTGTGGACTATTAAGGGCAGAAGCAACAGTCTGTATATTTTGGGATACTCTTGGACAGCCATGAGTAACAGCTCAAAGGAGGGCTTCTGATGTCTACTATTGGGGTGTTTGTTATGTGGCTCTTAGAACGTGTATTGTCAGCCCAGATAAAAAAAGTTTTAACAACATATGCATATTTATCTACATAATTGAATTTAATGTTTTTATTTTTTACTTAATTTGTATGTGTGTGTGTTATGTATGTGTGTAGGGGTGTGTGTGTGTGTATGTGTGTGCCAAAGATTAATACTATTAAATTCTAACATGGTCCTAGATGCCTGTTATATTTTAATATCATTTGTTACTTATTTGTTTTTATTGTAAGCTGTGGACATAATACTTAATTTTCATCATTTTTATATGTAGTTATTAGAACACCAAGTTACTTTTATTTAATGGAATATGTAAATTGCCTCAGATATGACTAATATGACTCCTTTTAGTGGCTTCTGAATTTATGATAAGTGTTCATTATTTTTTGAGCATTTTCTAGTTCTTGGACAAAATAAGATGCCTCTGGTTCATCATTTACTGCTTTTCCTGTACTTGGCTGTTAGTCTCTTCTGTAATTAGTAGTATATTTTAAAATTTTTTCTTAAGAAACCAAGCTTTCAATGGAATTTATTACTCTTAGTGACTGTTACTATATAATAAGTGTACGTCTGTGTATCTATACATTTATCTATGTCGAGTGTGATAAGCTAACATTTATTTTAATGTCTGATAGTTCTCTGTTGAGTTTCTTTTGGTTTTCTCTTTTTGTCAGAGAGGAAAGCCATTTACCATTCTTTTCTTAAAAAATATTTATCTATCTGTCTGTCTATCTATATTTATTTATTTATTATGTATACAATATTCTGTCTGTGTGTATATCTGCAGGNGGAAGAGCAGGCAATGCTCTTAACCTCTGAGCCATCTCTCCAGCCCCCATTTACCATTCTTTAATGTATTTCCTTCTGGTGTCACTGCATCATTTATTTATTCCACCTGTCTCTATACCATTTATTTCCCATCTTTAATCTGCGTGCTCAGATATTCTCTCTGGTTTAATTCTGATACCACATGCTAGGATTTCTGTTTGTGAAGTAAAACCTTCATCAGCCCTTTCTGGGATCATGTTTCCACGTTTTCTGTGGTAGGAACTACATGAGTAATAATTATTGTGGGATAATGCTTTTGTATACTGTAAAGATTTGTCACTTGTATTGGTTTACTAAAATGCTGATTGGCCCATAGCCAGGTAGGAAGTTTATGTGGGACAGCCAGACTAGTAGAATTCTGGGAAAGGGAAAGGCAGAGACACAATTGTCAGCCAGATGCAAAGGAAGCAAGATGAGAATGCCTTACTGAGAAAATTACCAAGCCATATGGCCAAACATAAATAAGATATATGGGTTAATTCATGTTGTAAGAGCTATTTAGTAATAAGCCTGAGCTATTTGACCAACAACTTATAATTAATATAAGCCTTTGTGTGTTTATTTGGGACTGAACGACTGTGGGACCAGGCGGGACAGAAACTCTGTCTACAAATAATTGATCAGCTATCTTTTCCTCCCTATTGTAGCTTTAGATGCTCGTCTAGAAGTTGGCCTTGAACAGCAAGCAGAACTTATGTTGAAAATGATGTCTACTTTGGAAGCAGATTCTATTTTACAAGCATTAACAAATACATCTCCTACCTGTAGGTTTAATTATTACTGAGTATCATGTATTATTCCCCAAAAACAAGTTTAAAATTCTGTGTCTATGGTAATTCAGCCTCTGTGATTTGGTAGGTTGTTGTTAAATAAGATAGTGTATTCACAAGTGGACATTTGGGGAACATGCCAAATACAGTTCCATGTAAATTCAGTCCAAAAACCTAAAGCATGTGCTGTTGTGAGATTGAGAAAATTCTAGGGAATATTGCATAACTCATTACTTATATCATACATCCATGATACAACAAACTTTTAAAATATTTTTATTTTGAATAAAGCATCTTTATTCTGAAATAAGGGGCTGGATGGTAGAAGTGAAATTTCAGCTAAAGGTCTCCTAACTGAACCCCAGAATTGAGAGACTTTTTTTAATTTAATTTTTTTTTATTTTATTTCGAGACAGGGTTTCTTTGTGTAACAGTCCTTACTGTCCTGGAACTCACTCTGTATCCCAGGCTGGTCTCAAACTCACAGAGATCACCTGCCTCTGCCTCCCAACTGCTGGGATTAAAGGCATGCACCACTACTCCCCGATAAGGCATACTTTTCTAATTATAGCAGAAAAAAGACAAATTCTTTCTAATGGTCTGAACAGAAACAGGCGGTCTGCCAGATTTGGGCATTGTTGATGTGGATGTACACTGCTAGATTCCTCTTGTCAGGGCAGTGCATTGGAGGTATGCCTGCCTTCTCAAGACAGACATTAAGGGGTGGTGCCAAGGAGGAGGAGATAAAATTTTTTTCCCTTAGGTATACACACCTAAGTTTTCAGTTTTTCCTGTGCTGACTGAATAAAGAACTATAAGTAGTTGGAAGTGTCTTGGGTGATCACTTATCTGTGAAGAGAACTCAAATGTATATTGGTTCATAAATTTGGAGTTTTAGACCTTCTCTGTATAAATAGAAAGTTTACAATCTGCATTCATTTCTAGCTCAACAGAAGATGGAGGAATAAAAGGAAAAAATCCCCACTATTAGTACATTAAAAGTACTCTGTATTATCTCCTATCTAATATGAGAACCTCTTTTAATGGGTCCAGTCCTCCACATGTTCCCCCAAGATACTATTTGGTTATTTGATATTGCTTATTTAAAATTTCTTGAAAGTCTTTTTTAAATAATACCTACTTTTGTTAATCTTCTGCCCTTGACTGTCCTGCACCCAGATGTGTCCCTTTTTAGGGTAACAGTATTCTGAATGTATGATAAAAGTTTTCACAGTGATTTTGTATTTTTTGCTCACTGTAATATATTTTTATTAATTTTGTATCCTCTGGGCAGCATTAAATTGAGTCTAAAGTTCAGTCAAGGTTAAGAATGAATGAACTACAGAGTTCTGGGTCTAGGTCAGTGGTAGAGAACCTTTTAGAGTGCTACGTCCTAAGTTTAGTAGCACAATAAGAACAGTTGCTGCAGTTTATATACTGGAGTATTCTAAAATCACCTTTTTAGTAAGTATCCAAGATTTTCCTTTCATTAACTTTGGATAAGTGTTAGAGATAAGTGTTGTGAATTTGGGAGCCTTTCTTTTCCTTGTCTTCTTAAATGTGTAATAATTCATAAATACAACTTTTCCAGATATTATAGAACAATGTGCACAATTTCACTGTAATGAAGGTTTTAGCTTGTTCTTGACTGTTGACCAATTCACATGTATTCTGAAACTTATAGAATGGTACTTGTGTTTGATTTTCAGTTTCACAATCTCCAACTGGAACAGATGATTCACTTCTAGGGAGTTTACAAGCAACAAACCAGAACAGCCAACTCATTGTACAGTTATCATCTGTCCCAATGTTAAATGTTTGTTTCAATAAACTTTTTTCCATGCTTCAAGTCCATCATGTTCAGGTAGGACTTTAGGTGAAAGTAATGAATTTTGGACATATTACTACTTCCCTATTATTGGATGAAACTGACTGGAAAATTCTTGAACAACTTGACCATGATGGTTTCTTTGTTAAATTCAGTCAAGAAAAATCTTAGGAATACTTAATAATGCCTCTTTTTTAGTGATCAGCCATTTTTTATTTTCATGAATCTAAGCATTTGTACTTTTCTTTCTACTATGTACATATAAGCTTGTAATTGAAAAGAATTGACTTTCTAAGTTTTCATTGAGGAAAACATGGGGTATGAGATGAATTCTACATTTTAATTCAGTTAAATTATAATCACCAAGAATTTTAAGATTTATTTGCTTGTGAACCAAATTTAAGTAGCTAGAAGGAAATGAGAAAAGTTATTTACTTATAAGTTTATAATCACAAAGATGCTTGTTTATGTGCTTCTTTGCAATATATTTTTCATTTCTTTTTTCTTTTTTTTTAAAGTTGGAATCACTTCTTCAGTTGTGGCTCACATTGAGCCTTAATTCTAGTTCATCAGGGAACAAAGAGAATGGAGCAGATATTTTTTTATATAATGCTAATCGGATACCTGTTATCTCATTAAATCAAGGTAAGGTTTCTTAGCTTGGAAACTGTTAATTTAATCCAAATAGTAAGTTTTTAAATGGTCATAATTAGATAAAAATGTACATTATTTTTATTGTTAGGGTTGTATTATTTTGGTGAAAGAAGTACTTTATGGTTGGGTGTGGTGTCTCATGCATTTTATTTTCAACATTTGAGAGCAGAGGCAGGTGGATTTCTGTGAGTTTGAGGCTAGCCTGTTCTGTATAGTGAGTTCGATTAACTAGCACTGCTTAGCGAGCCCCTATCTCCAAACGTTTAGATAACTAAATAGATGGTTTATTCTTTTTGAAACTCAGTATTTAGCCCTGGTTAATGTTTTTAGTCAGGTGATCTGGCATGGGTTTTAGGCCAGCCTGGGTCTACCTAGTGGGTTCCAGTATAGCCAGGGTTGTGTCATGAGAACCTGACTCAAAAAACCTGAAAAAAAAACTTTGATTTATCTTTCCTTTCCTCTTTCCCCTTCCATCCTTTATACATAAATGTTTGTGTGTGAGTGTCCGTGTCAGTCAGTCAGTCAGTCTGTCTGTCTGGTTTGTCACTGTGTGTCTGTGTGTACGCGTAGAGGAGTTCATCAGGTGTCCTAGTCTATTCCTGTCCTTTTTATTCCTTTGAGTCAGTCTCTTACTGAACCTGGATGTGGGTTGGCTGCCAGCAAGCCACAGCACTCCTCCTGTCTCTGCTTAATACTAGGGTCTTAGGTGTTGTACCTTCAACTTTTTACGTGGGATCTGGAGATTTTAACTTGGGTCCTTATATTTGGACAGCAAATGGCTTTTTCATGCTGAGCTATCCCTTCAGCCTGTTTGCATTAATTTTATGGTTTATTCTTCTCCATGATGTAATGTTTTGCTTCCTCGTTTTGGCAGCTCTTTTCTGCTTCTGCTTCTGTTGTTGGAAGCATTTTTTTCCTTTTCAGTAAAGATTTTCTCCCCTTGTGGCAGAGGAAGCTCATGTTTGTGTTAATTCCACCATGAAGTCTGTAAGTGCAGGAATGTGCCCCGATATTGGATATGTGCAATATCCTGACACTCCTCACCTTAATCCTTCCACACTTTAATCCTTCGTTTAGTACTGCTCTTTTTAAACATTTAACTAAAATTTTTCTCTCTCTAGGGCATTCACTTTTTGTCCCTTGTGTTTAGCATACCTACCCACTGCACAGTTGTAATGACTGGTGGTACACATTGGTTCTTCAGAGTTGTGCCTTTTGTATACTTGGTGACGTTTGGATAGGCATTTGCCCTTCTTGCTCTGTATAGTATCCTGGGTCCTCTGAAAAGTACACTTGAAGATTGGAAGCTTGTGATTTTGATGATTTTTTGTGAGAGAGTATTCAACCATTTTCATAGATGATCAGTGACTGCTTTCTAAAAGCTGGCCTGCAGAAACTGGAGAGACAGCTCAGCAGTTACAAGCATTTATTGTTCTTGTAGAGGATCCAAGTTTTGTTCCCACTACCCCACATGTTGACTTAGAACCATCCATAACTCCAGTTCTAGGGGGTCTACCACACCGTGCTCCTTCAACACCAAGCACGTATGTGATATGCAGCATATGTCCAGGCAGTACACTCAAACACATAAAAATGAATAATTTTTTGTTTGTTTGCTTTTTTGGATTTTTGAGACAGGGTTTCTCTGTAGTTTTTGGTGCCTGTCCGGGAATTAGCTCTTGTAGACCAGGCTGGCCTTGAACTCACAGAGATCTGCCTGCCTCTCCCTCCCGAGTGCTGGGATTAAAGGCATGAGCTACCACTGCCTGGCGAAAAATGAATAAATCTTAAAAAATAGAAGTTGAGCTGGTTAGTTTTTCCCTTCCTCTTCCTTCCTTCATTTCTCCTCTTCCCCCTCACCCTTTCTCGCTTTTTCCTCCCTTTCTTTCTCTTTTTGTCTTCTTTTCTCCCTTTTTTCTTTCCTTTGTTCTTGACAGGCTTAGTAGCAAGGTTGGCCTTACTTAAACTTATGACCTCATCTTTGTAAGGCCTGGAATTAGAAGCGCATCACTTCTAATCTTTATGATTTTGCTTTGTTTTTTTGTTTTGGTAAGAAAATTTTCTAGATACATAGGCTAATTACCATTTTAATTACAGGGTTCAAAATATCTAATGATCCTCATTGTTGAACTTGAAAATTGTGTCATTTGAATTTTAAAGTGCATCTGCTTTTGGCATTCTAGGTCTTCAGAAGGACTCCCATTGTTTCCTTCCTTATACCTGCCAGCAAGCATCCTTGCAGCATGTTTTTAAAGCAGTTTTGGGCCCTGGTCCTGCACATACTACCATATTTGATGGGCATTGTGCACTTGAATAACTTTTTAGATTTCTCCAACTGTTCTTGCTCCCCCTTCTCTCTCTCTCTCTCTCTCTCTCTCTCTCTCTCTCTCTCTCT
>LOJH01008218.1:0-24166 GCA_001685095.1 Ellobius talpinus | reverse complement strand
TCTCTCTCTCTCTCTCTGTATGTATGTATGTATGTATGTATGTATGTATGTATGCCTGCATTCCTGAAGAGGGCATCACATCCCTTCGTAGATGCTTATGAGCCACCTTACTGAGAATTGAATTCAGGACCTTTGGAAGAACAGCTTCTTAACCACTGAGCAATCTCTCCAGTCATCTCTCCTTTTCTTCTGTCCTTCCCTCCTTCCCTCCCTTCCTCCCTCCTTTCTTGTTTTTTTGAGATAGAATTTGTCTGTGTAGTTCTGGCTGTTGCTCTATAGATCAGGCTGGCCTTGAACTCACAGAGGTTCCCCTGCCTCTGCCTCCCGAGTGCTGAGATTAAAGGGGTACACCACCACTACCCGCTCTTGTTTCTTTCTGTGTCTCCCAATCTACCTAATTAATTTGAGTTTGAAGTTTTATTGGTTTTGATTGATCTAATGCATTCCATATTTTTTAGGGTGCCTTTTTATAACATTTATTTTCAAGAATAGAACTTATAGAGAAATTACATTGGATGAAATTTGTAATGATAACATTTCATTGCGTATTACTTGCTGAGCTTTTAACTTGTCTTGTTACTGACTTTCTAAAGTATTTATTTAACTTTATGTGTATGTATGTGCAACATGTGCATGTCGCTACTCACAGAGGTCAGAAGAGATATAAGCTCTCCTAGGATTGGAGTTCCATGCCTTTTTCATCTTGTGGGGATCTTATGCAGAGCAGTAAGGGCTCTTATCCACTGAGCCCTCTCTCCAGTCCTGTTGTTAGCGATTCTTGCTGTTTTATTTGTATTTGGTGGGGAATGGTTTTTGTTTGTGTATTTTAAAAATCCTAGCTTTAATTGATGTAATTGTGAAGAAATAATTTGCCTTTTGTTTAAATCATTAGTAAACATTCAGTTATCCCGACTAAATAAGTGTTGTTTTTATTTTGTTTTTTTTTCTCTCTCTTTTATATAGCATCAATAACTAGCTTTCTCACAGTGCTAGCTTGGTATCCGAATACTTTGCTCCGGACATGGTGCCTTGTGCTTCATAGCCTAACACTCATGACAAACATGCAGCTTAATTGTAAGTTCAAAAATTTGTTTATATAGGTCACTGGTGTGTACTTTAATAGTTCTAATAATAAGTTCTTGATGTATGTGATTCCATTAAATGAAATATTAATCTAAGGATTCATTGCTATTTTCATTTTTATGACAATATTTGGATGGATTTCATGTTTATTTAAACAAATTAATTTAATGGAAAACCTTTTAGATGGTGTAAAGTGTTAATCCACTTTCTGATTTATTTTATTTCCTATATGACTCTTTGATACTGAAGATCAAGTTAGTGCAAAGGGTGTGTTTCCTGTCTATATTTCACAGGATATAACCTGTGTATGACAAAAAGGAATAGCTTTTGCTTCAATTTATTTTAGAGAACTGGTTTAAAATTCTCTAAGTAAGTGTATATTTTTCTGTTTCTGGAAAGGTTGTTACTCTAAAATAGGATACTTGAGATTTAGGTCCTTTCCACTTGTCTGTGAATTAACGAAAGATGTATTGAATGTGATTTTACAGTCTGAAGAGAGGTGGAGTACCCATGAGATAGATGAGAAGAGAGAATGTAGTCCCAGCCTGTCTTCTGAGTGGAGGTTATTGAGCCCAGGGCTTCATGCATGTGAAGCAAACGCTCTACTATAGGACTTTATCCACAACCCACTTTGTACTTTTGAGTATGAGACAGGGTCTTCCTGAGTTGCCATATGTGGCTTTGAACTCTTGTTTGTAGCTCCATCAGTCCTAAGCTTGTGGTTTCTCCTCTTGCTCCAGCGTCCTCAGTAATTAGGATTACTGGCCAGCACCACAGGCTCATGTGATTGAACTCTCCTTTAATAAGGAATGTAAGATTTTATTTTGCAACAAAAAAATGCTTATAAATACTGCATTTCACTATTACTAGGAGTTATTTATTGCTTTCCTTCCCCCCTCCCCCCCTTTTTAATAGCTGGTTCCAGCAGTTCTATTGGAAATCAGGAGACTACAGCTCATTTGTTGGTTTCAGATCCAAACCTTATTCATGTGTTAGTGAAATTTCTTTCTGGTACAAGTCCACATGGGACGAATCAGCACAGCCCTCAGGTAATATAGTCTTTAACTAGTGATGTGCCCAAACCTTTCAGTAAACAGATTTGTAAAGTATAATCCTTTAAAAGTAGCCTTCCTGAAAGGCTGATACTAAGCTTTTGTCTGTACAGATTAATTTTGTTTGCATGTTTGAGCCAGAGTCTCACTATGTAGCCCTGTCTGTTCTGGAACTGACTACTAGACCAGGCTGACTTCGATCACACAGAGATTCACCTGCCTCTGTCTCCTGAAGGTTGGGATTAATGGCAGATACCACCATTCCCAGCTATTGTTGTTAGTTTTTGAATAATTTAATAAACATTAAATTTTGTAGTGGGAATTAATATTTTTCTCCAATTTCTCATTTAACGAGTGCTATTATTAAGATTGACAATTAATTTAATTATTTTATATTAATGATATACCTTAACCAAAAAAAATAAAACCCCTAAAATAATGCTCATGAATGAGCTTCATGCATCTCACTGTAGATTTCCTTCATATAAATTTCATTTGTGTTGTAATGTAATTCTAAAGTAACTTGGTGGGTTTTATTGTGTTTTACTGTTCATAAATTCTTCTAGGATAGTATAATTTTTCTATCATAGCAAATTAGAATAATAATGATAATAAAGACCACTAGGTAGAAATTCTGCAGAGACATCCTTAACCCTAGGCATGGTTCATTAAGTGCTGATCACCATCAGTTCTTTTATTTATGAGAAAGATGTTTGGGAAAGAAGATTTTTGGGACTTCACATAGTTGTATTTCAGCTTTAGAGTGTAATTTTTAATTTTGTTGTTGTTTTGGGTTTTTTTTAAGCTCTTGTTTTACTAGGCACTGAAAACATGACCATTGGTGAGTCAATTAATCTGAGTTCTTTTTTTATGTTCATAAATGGTTTGTTTACATGTGTGCCTGTGTACCAGGTGCTTGCCCGGTGAATGTGGAGATCAGAAGAGGACTAGAGTTACATAGACAGCAACCATGTGTGCTCATTGACCTGGGTTCTCTGGAGAGCAGCTAATGTTTTTAATCACTGAGTCATCTCTCTAGCCTCTAATTATTTTCTTTAGGAATCATATTTTTCATAAGGTTCATAAAAATCCACGCAAAATATTCTCATAGCGAATCTTTTTTAGTAATATAATCGTAAAGAAATAAGATTAATAATAGATTATCAATTTTTAACTTATACTAAGTATTTGAAGACCTAAATCATACATTTGCTTTCTCTGTCACTCTAAATATTCTCTTCTTCCTCTTAAGAAGCATTCTAGCAGTATAGCTCATGGCTTTACACCTGACCCTTTCGGGATGCCATTGGCATCGCTCAGTAGTTTTCAGTGAATATGCTTTTCTCTTCAGGTTGGTCCAACAGCTACACAAGCCATGCAGGAATTTCTGACTCGATTACAAGTGCATCTGTCTTCAACATGTCCTCAGATATTCAGTGAACTTTTGCTCAAGCTAATCCATATACTGTCTACAGAAAGGTAAATGACAGCATGTATTCCTGTACGTGTCCTGATACAAAAATGAATAAAAAATCCTCCAAATACACCCTCTCGACATTAATTATAATTTGTTTGAAACAAATAGGCCAGAGGATAGTTGGGTTGAGGGTCTGTAGAGGAAACACTCATTTGGTGTTTTGGTATATCTTGGTTATTTTCATTTCATTTTGTTGTAGGTTTTTTTTTCTTTTTCCAAGTCTTCCAGTTCCTGTTACAGTAGGAACATGGTACCTCATAGCTCCACATATGTTTTATTGGTCTAATAGCTAGTAAATTTTTAGCTAAAAGTTATTTTAAATTACTTAAATTCTTCTGGAATATATAGAGAAATAGGGGTGATTTCTTTTTAATAATATGCCAAAAAGATAAAGAAGAAAATATCAGTTTAATTTCACAAAGAATTGTGGCCATGTTGTTTTAATTCTCAAAATGCATTGAGTGTTTCAGTATCACAGGTTGTCACTTGACAATGAATTGTCATCATTCGCTAACACCTAGGGCCTCCCTTAAGTATGAGAAGCAAGCCCTGTACCACTAAGCTACATCCCCAGACTGAGAACACTTACTTGACTATGAACAGTTTGTCGTTTCTGTAGAGGTCGAAGAGACTACCTTGTTAGCCAGTGTCCTTGTAATATACAAATGGCCATTATAGAAATGGTCATTTCTTGCTCGTCATCTAAAAATCTTTTAGTCTGTTTGGTATTTTTTCTTCATTTTCAATATAGGAGGGAAGCTATTTTTCGTTGACTATATTAAAGTGGAAATGAGTAGAAAACTTGGGTATTGTTGCAGAAGTGCTAAATGAAGAAATGTTGTAGTTAATTCTGTCAAAACTACCTAAAGTGATTTAATTTTTAATTCTGTCTGTGTTTCTGTCTCTGCAGGGGGGCCTTCCAGACAGGCCAAGGACCTCTTGATGCTCAAGTGAAGCTATTAGAATTTACTCTGGAGCAGAACTTTGAAGTTGTCTCAGTTAGTACTATTTCTGCTGTGATAGAGTCTGTCACCTTCTTGGTGCATCACTATATCACTTGCTCAGACAAAGTAATGTCTAGAAGTGGATCAGATAGCTCTGTAGGTGCTCGAGCTTGCTTTGGGGGACTCTTTGCCAACCTCATTCGTCCAGGTGATGCAAAAGCTGTTTGTGGTGAAATGACAAGAGATCAACTCATGTTTGATTTGTTAAAACTTGTTAACATTTTAGTACAGCTGCCTCTTTCAAGCAATAGGGAATACAGCGCAAGAGTGTCCGTGACCACCAATACAACAGATAGTGTTTCAGATGAAGAAAAAGTCTCAGGAGGCAAAGATGTCAATGGAAGCAATACCAGTATTCCAGGATCTCCTGCCTATGTTGCTGACTTAGTCTTAGCCAACCAACAGATTATGAGCCAGATTTTGTCTGCTCTAGGCCTGTGTAATAGCAGTGCCATGGCAATGATAATTGGTATGTATTTGGAATATTAATCTTTTCTTGGTATTATACCTAGTCTTACTATTTTTTTGTAGGATTTTTGCAAGAACTTAATGTTATTAGTGAATACTTTCATAGAATGACTTTGTAGGCAATGGATTATCAAAAGATTGTATGTGTCAGTTTCAAAAATTCTGAAAACCACTAACAAAGTAAAGAAATCCAAATTAACCAGGTATAGTGGCACAAACCTTTAATTCCAGCACTGAGAAGGAAAAAGAAGGCTCTCTGAGTTTGAGGTCAGCATGGTATACGTAAGGAGTTACAGGTCAGCTAGGAAGACACTGTGTCAAAAAAAAAAGGTCTTAAGTGCCATGATTTATATATAAATGCCTGTAATGACTTCAGTGTATTAGAGACCAGTAAGATGTACTTCTTCTTGCTTGCTTTTATGACGCGTATTTTATTATACTTTTACATGCCATTGTTTAGCTTTTCTACCATTTAGAAACGAATGTATTGTATTACTTTGAATACACTTTAACAAAATGTGACAAAGTTAATTTCTGATACATTTTCTGCCTACTAGTATTTCTTTTTCCTCCCCCCTTTGTTTTCATATGTATGGTTATTTTATCTGGATGTCTACACCAAGTTCATGCAATGCCCTTGGAGTCTAGAAGAGGTCATCAGATTCCCTGTGACTGTAGTTATAGACAGTTGTGAGCTACCATATTGGTGCTCTGAATCGAAACTGGTTCCTTGCCAGGTGGCGGTGGTATATGCCTTTTTTCACAGCATTCAGGGGGCAGAGATAGACATCTCTGTATGTTTGAGGCCAGCCTGATCTACACAGCAAGTTCTGGACAGCCAGGGCTACCCAGAGAAATCCTCTCTCAAAAAACAAACAAAAATCTGGGTCCTCTGGAAGAGGAGACAGTACTTGTCATCCAGACTCTTTATTTTCTTCTTGACTCAGTGTTAGAATTTAGAGTGATATTTATGTTAGTCATGTAATAGGATACATTTTTATATCAACTTACAGTGGGAGATCTCATGTAACTTGATGCCCCCACGAAACCATACTTTATTGGATATTGCTATAAATACTTTAATCTTTATAGGTGTGTGTGTTTGTGTCTGTCTGTCTGTGTGTCTCCATTCATGAGGAGGAGACTTACCCATCTTTTAGTGTTTTTTTTTAAACTGCCTTTTTAAACTTTTTTTTTTGGTTTTTATGTGTGTAGTTTAAAAACATGTGTAATCTTTTATTAAACTAGGTGCAAGTGGCTTACATCTCACCAAACATGAAAACTTTCATGGTGGCTTAGATGCTATTTCAGTTGGAGATGGATTATTTACAATATTGACAACACTTAGTAAGAAAGCCTCTACAGTCCACATGATGTTGCAGCCAATCTTGACCTACATGGCCTGTGGATACATGGGCAGACAAGTACGTTCATTCCAGCAGCAGCTGCAATAATTTGAACAGTTTGATAGTAATGCATGTAGAGAATTATATATCAGACAGATTAATAGTTTTTACCTTATGTGTCAGAAAATAACACAGTAGTTAATGAACAAAGTAAATTTTATTTCAGTTTTAATAGAAATTGAAGAATAAAATTCCTTTGCATGGTATTTTCAAAAATGACTTGAGGGTTAGTAAAAGAAAATATAGACCTAGAAATAACACTACTACTTCTGCTTTCCCTGAGGTCGCATAGTTGACTATCAAGGTGTTACTGAGAACTAAAGATAGTCAACTCTTCAAAAATCATCTTTCTTTTTAGTTAAGGGGATTAGTGTAAATTTTTATTTAATGTAATATTTAAATTAATTCATTGGTAATTTCATACATTGTAGTTTGATCATATTAAGAAATATAATTGTCCAAATTCACAGGGACTTCTAAAATCACATTGTATTTATTTACTTTTTAGGGTTCTCTTGCTACTTGCCAGTTATCTGAACCATTGTTGTGGTTTATTTTGAGAGTATTGGATACTAGTGATGCCTTGAAAGCATTCCATGACATGGGTAAGATAAAACCCCATATGCTATTATTTTAGCATGATCTTGGTATTATTATGTATTCATTTTTGTATTCTGTGAATTCTTGATGTCCAGTATTATTTCTCTGATTGTTTTTATTTGGTATTCTTTGTGAGTTTAGGTGGAGTTCAGCTTATTTGCAACAATATGGTTACCAGTACAAGAGCTATTGTGAACACTGCAAGAAGTATGGTGTCAACTATTATGAAATTTCTTGATTCTGGTCCAAATAAAGCTGTTGACAGCACTTTGAAAACAAGAATCCTTGCCTCTGAGCCTGACAATGCAGAAGGGATCCATAACTTTGCACCCCTCGGTAAGAAAACTGTCCTTGACTCATTACTATGAGTTGATATAGGATGATGTGAAACAAAATTAGTTGTTGACACAGTTGATATTAGATTAGTACCATTTTAAATATAAGCAGTTGCTTTCATAGGCTGTCAATACCAGAACAATTCTACTAAAGAACAAAGATTTTAACAGGTTTCTTTTTCTATTTTTTTTAAACCAAAAGAGTTTCTTTCAACTTCCAAGTTGAAATAGATGTACAGTGTATGGATCTATGACATTTTTAGGTCTGTTTTCTCTTTAAATGTTAATCATCTTTAAAGGACTTAAATATTAATGTTTTAAAGACTTATTTTAGATATGTATTCCTTTATACTGCATTTCTTTTCATGCTTTTCTTAATGCTGTTTCATTAAGATGAACATTTGAGAAATAAAGATCATTACTTTCATGGTAAAAAGTAATTTGAACAGGGTTGGTGGGTTTTTTCGGTTTTTTTTTCTTTTTTCTTTGTGTTTTTGAGACAGGGTTTTTCTGTGTAGTCCTAGCTGTCCTGAAACTAGCTCTTGTAAACCAGGCTGGCCTCGAACTCACAGAGATCCACCTGGCTCTGCCTCCTGAGTACTGTATTAAAGGCATGTGCCTCCGTTGCCTGGCTTAGAGCTTGCTTCTTAATTTAAAGATTGCACTAGACTGTGTTCACTAGCAATTATTTGTCATCTGAATAATGAACTTGTCACCTCGTCAGTCTTACTATTGGGAATACTTTGATAATCATGCTTGATGACTGTAAGTGTTGCAATTCCACCAGATGTTTATTTTCTGTTATTTTTGTTGTTTAATATTCATGCTATCTGAATATTTCTCAGTGTCTTACTGTGTCTTTTCACAAGTTTATATGTTAATTAAATTGTTTTTTATAGGTACAATCACATCTAGTAGTCCTACTGCCCAACCAGCTGAGGTGCTTTTGCAAGCCACACCACCCCATCGAAGGGCTCGTTCTGCTGCTTGGTCCTACATCTTTCTCCCAGAGGAAGCTTGGTGTGACCTTACTATCCACCTGCCTTCAGCAGTGTTGCTTAAGGAGATACATATCCAACCTCACCTTGCATCTCTTGCAAGTGAGTATTATGATGCACCATGAGCATAACACTAATTTAGAAACAGGTGAAATGGAAAGTACTATTGAGCAAGTCACAATATAGTCACATTTGATTTTAGGCTGTATGTGTATTTAATCAGTTTTGAGTGGATTATTTTAAATTATCACCAGCTAAGTAATTTATTATTAAGGGAAATGGTGTCTTTTGTTGCATTATTATTTAATTCATTTGGTTGTTAATTAGATACACTTTATCAAAATATTTTAAAGTAAATTCTTTAAAATATTTGAAAAAATCATTTCCAGATTAGGTAGAGACATAACTCTGTAGTGTATTCATTAATAGTACTTGATACTGTTTTTCACTTTCTGTCACTTAGATTATTATATTAAGACTGTTACATTCATTTGCTTCTCATTGTTACCCAATGTCACTCAGTTGTATGGAAACTCTGGAAGATTTCATAGATTGTTACTGTGTTTGAAAGAATATTTTTATTTGAAAGGTAGACTCATTTAGTTATGTTACCCAAACTATTCTCTAATCACATACAGCTAATATAAGGTGAAAGTCAGGCATAATGTCATGTGCCTATAATTTAATCTCAGGGGAGTATGATGTAGGAGGGTTTTAAGCTTGGGCTAGCCTGCATTACCAGATAAAATAAAACAACTCTGAAAGAATAATATAGTCTAAAACCTTACTTTAGCAGGTCAAAAAATGTAGCACAATTAATAAAAACCCAGTGACCGACTGGGGTTCAACCTGAAGTTCAGACAAGCCAAACAGCCAGCCACTGGCTGTTACCTCTACCTCAATACAAAATGGCAATTCTGCCTCCAGGAATCTCAGAATGAGACCGTGTTTGAGAGCTGTCATCTCTCGTTTTATATTCCTCTCTAGGACTGGGAATAAAGGTGTGCCCCACTATCGCCCAGTTTCTGTGACAAACTAGAGTGGCTACTGGGTTTAAAGGTGTGTGTCACCACTGCCTGGTCTGTAAGGCTGACCAGAGTAACGCCCACACTGCCCGATGGTATGTGAACCGGAAACTAAGCTGGAGACTTAAAAACAAATGCACACACAGACAGACAGACAGACACGGGGACAGGGCTCCTCCTTGATACAAGAGTGCCAAACTTACTGTTCTCCAGGGAATCTGATATAGAAATCCTTAACTAATAGCCATGCCCAGCTCTCAGGATTTTTCAGCTGCAGACCTCGTGCTCGGAGCAGCTGCAGGCACAGGTGTTTTGCTCAGTTCACTCCAGCAGACAAAGAATCTGAGGCAGACAAAAAAGTCAAGGAGCCAGGGATCTGCAGCCCCTAACAGACCAGTAGGCCTATTTTACTCTCTGATCTTTAGGCAAGCCTTATTTATTAAAATACTAATGAAATATCACTACATTTTCTTTTTGTTTATAATAAAAATGAAGGCTATAACTAATATAAGAAAACCTATATACTATAAGTACAGTGACTATGCAATATATACAGGACATAAATACATTATTTAAAAGACAAAGTACTGCTTGACAGAGTAACATAGGCTCCTATCTCTACCTATTTAGGCTTAGTAGGATTTAAATTTCAGGGTTTGCTTGGGCATCATAATGAGTGAGCAACTTAGGGGGACCTAGTTTTAAGATAAAAACAGTGAAATGGTCTAGTGATGTAATTCATTGATATGACATTTTCCTATTAGGCGCTGGCTTCAATCTCTAGCATTCTTTCTTAACTTCCCTTCTTCCACAGTGAACTAAAGTTCAGTTAGGTGAGTCTGAAATGAAAGAGCTTTTATTTGGGAGTTGATTGGTTGTATAAATGTGGATAGATTTTACATGTGGGAATGAGGAAAGCAAGTACCATGTAGGTGGGGAGAGCAGATATTTATGCATGCTTAACAAACAGTTACTGTATGTGTTCCAATGAAAACTGAATAAACTTATTATTAAGTAGTGGTGGGAATTTCTAGTGTTTTTGATTTCTTTTGCCTGTAAATAAATATAGCTAATAGTTTCTTGAAGTGCTTTTAAAGTTATAGTTTACAAAGTTTTTTAAATTTCTCTAATCCGTAGTGTAAGTGTGGCATTTAATTGGCAGCTAATAAAATTATACTTAGTGTGTTTATCATTGGAATTAAAAACAAAACCAATTTTCAAGATTTTTCTTTGATAGATATGTTTCCTCTATAGTTCTATGTTGTGGGTAGTAATGACTCTGTGGGAGTTGCCAGTTGTTACCTCACTGGGATTCCTTAAATAACAAGAATTGATTTACTTTTAACATTTAAGACTGGTACAGGTTTAAAGTGCAAACAAAATTAAAGGTGAAACCAGTTTTAAAATTAATTTGCGAATTTAAACAGTTTTGCAAATTGAAGTATGAAGTCTTGAACCATATTCTGTTCTTCTCAAATTATTTTAAATAGCTAATCTTAACATTAACTTAATATGGTGTTCATGACAGTTTTGGTAGAACAGGAATAATAAGTAATTGCTTGTTAGGTTGGAATATTTTGCCTTTTGCGAGTATCAGTTAATGTGTGTATTGAAATCCACAGTTACTATTTCCTTAGGTGAATATTTCAGTATTTGTGATTATTTTAATTATTGAAGGTTATATTAAAATATCTAATATTATGATGAATGTTTGTGGCAAGGTATTATTTGTTCTATATGACACTTTAGTAAGTTTATAGTGTATATACCTGGAAGCTGCCAAATTAGTGGAATTTGTATTAGAGTGTATCATCTAGTTTACTTTTGTGTGTGTGTTTGTGAATATTCATTTCTTTCTTTCTGTAGCCTGCCCATCCTCAGTGTCTGTTGAAGTAAGTGCAGATGGAGTTAATATGCTACCTTTGTCAACTCCTGTTGTCACAAGTGGTCTCACCTACATAAAAATTCAACTTGTCAAAGCTGAGGTAGCTTCTGCCGTCTGCCTCAGACTACATCGTCCTCGGGATGCCAGCACACTAGGCCTTTCACAGATTAAATTATTAGGCCTAACTGCTTTTGGGACCACATCCTCAGCCACAGTTAATAATCCCTTTCTTCCATCTGAAGATCAAGTTTCCAAAACAAGGTATGTTTTTTATTTCTTACTCTTAAAAGATCTCTGTGAGTTCAAGGCCAGCCTGGTCTACAGAATGAGTTACAGGACAGCTGGCGCTACACAGAGAGTCTCTGTCTCAAAAAAAAAAGGAAAGAATGTGCTCTGTGATACATTTTCTATGTTAGATCATAATAAGTAGTTCTGTGGGTGCTTATATAATTCCTAGTTCTCTGAGGTGTAATGAAATATTTTTGTGGGGTATAGCAATGAAACAGTAAGTTGAGGTGCATGTGTATTTAGTCTGTGAGTTGACCCTTATTGTGTGTAGTATGTTTGTTTTTCTAGGTTTCAGTTTTGGGATTATAATCTTGCTTTAGGAATTCCCAAGTACTTGCAACAGTGAACCCAGTCTTTATTGTGATTGATCAATGTCAGTTGATAAGAGTATCATTTCACTCATACAAGGGACTGAAGGTCCCCTCTGTGAGCATTATCCTATTCAGAAAACTTACTATGTGTTTAATTCAGTACTGTGTTTTCAGCATTCCAGAACGTTTTAAAGATAAATTCTGTTTTATTCCTGCAATAATTAAAGTACTTATGTTAATATACGTGTACTTTTGAATTTGTATTTCAGCATTGGATGGTTACGGTTATTACATCATTGCCTTACTCATATAAGTGATCTAGAGGGAATGATGGCTAGTGCAGCTGCACCTACTGCCAATCTGCTACAGACTTGTGCTGCCTTATTGATGTCACCATACTGTGGAATGCATTCACCCAACATTGAGGTTGTGCTTGTAAAGATTGGATTGCAGTCCACTAGAATTGGCCTGAAGCTTATAGACATTCTCCTAAGAAATTGTGCAGCATCAGGCAGTGATCCTACAGGTGACTATTGACTGTGCCATTATAATTTTTATACACCTACATAGTAATCATACTTGAACTACATAGTGTTTGTAATTATCTTTCTGAAATGAATTTCTCTTAAAGCTTTGTTACTTTTGAACTGTTTTCTCATAATTTATAACTGCCATTTAATTAATAACTTAAAATTGTAAGCATATTATTCATTTTAAGTTGGCTAATTAAAAATCCCCCCCATTACTTAGATTTGAATAGTCCTTTACTTTTTGGAAGGCTGAATGGACTTTCCTCCGATTCTACAATAGATATTCTTTACCAGCTTGGTACAACTCAGGATCCTGGAACTAAAGACAGGTAGGTGTTGGTACTATTTTTCTTTTAATCACAAACATGCTGTAGTGAATTGGACTTAATACTCTTCATTAGGAAGGCCTTATAAAAGTTAAAACAAATATTATATATCAATATCTATTTATGTGTTTTATATAGTGGAACCTAAATGTAGATTCTATATGTTTATACATATTTTGATTGCTTTTGAGCTAAAAATTTTGCCTTTCCTGTACTAGTTACCATGTTTATTTCCAATATCAGTTGTAGCATTACTATACTTTCTATTTTTTTTTTTAAAGAATTCAAGCCTTGTTAAAATGGGTCAGTGACTCTGCAAAAATAGCTGCATTGAAGAGAAGTGGCAGGATGAACTATGTGTGCCCAAGCTCATCAGCTGTTGAATATGGTCTTCTCATGCCGTCCCCCTCTCATCTACACTGTGTCGCAGCGATTCTTTGGCACAGTTATGAATTGCTTGTAGAGTATGATTTGCCAGCATTGCTCGACCGAGAGCTATTTGAGTAAGTCTTGAGTGCTACCCTACCCTCTTCCCTGGGGAGCTAGATTATTTTTGGTTTTCACTTGATAGGTAGAGTGTTTTGTTTGTTTCAGTGGTTCAGTAGTTGTTTTCCACTCTAAAGGTGGTAGAACCTGGGAGAAGGGAGCCTAAAAATGAGGTGGATTAAAGTTTCATGCAATAGCCAGCTTTATTCAGAGCATCAGACAATTTATATACTCTAAGTCACTTTACTCAAGTCTTAACACACATGGCAAAAACTTGTTTTTTCATACCAACATATGAATAGTAACAGCTGAAGTAAACTTATTTCTGTCCATTACACCTGAGAAGAGCACGGCAATGCATTTCAAGACTAATTTTGTCTTTGAAGAAACTGAGGTCACAAGTCGACAGTCTTGTTTTCTTGGAGTTTTCTCCCAAGCACTCAGAATTCTCAAGAATGACTTCTTTTTTGAACTGTGTTCCAACAAATGGTGATAATTTTTTCTTGATAATAATAAATTTGAAAATAATACAAAAGTAGTACAAAAGTATAAATGAGATAACACATTTTATTTTCTCCCATGCTGGGGATTGACATGCTCTACTAGTGAACTATACTCCCAGCCTTTCTCATTTTAAGATTGATTAGCAATATTGTTACTTTATCATCAAATCAGAAATCTTTGTGTAGGTGTTCTAGAGTGCTTTTTGTTATTCTTGCTTGCAAATCTCTCTATCAGCTAAATTTTTCTTTAACATACATTGTGGAAGGAAAATATAAGAAGAAAGTTTGAGATTGGCAGAGATGGTTGCCCACTGGGAGACAGGAAGGTAGTGTACCTAGTTCCAGGATAGTTGAGGAAAAACAGCAAGACCCTTTCTCAAAGAAAAGGAGTGGGAATGGGAGGAGAGTTAGAAGTATTTCCAGTAGAAGTATTTCCAGCAATGAATTTTTCTATAAACAAATTCATATGGTATCTTTTCTTTCTCTAGGCTACTTTTTAATTGGTCCATGTCTCTTCCATGCAACATGGTTTTGAAGAAAGCTGTTGACAGTCTACTTTGCTCCATGTGCCATATACACCCAAATTACTTTTCCTTGCTCATGGGCTGGATGGGGATTACCCCTCCTCCAGTGCAGTGTCATCATAGACTATCCATGACAGATGATAGCAAGAAGCAAGATCTTTCTTCATCATTGACAGATGACTCCAAAAATGCGCAAGCACCTCTTGCACTAACTGAATCTCACTTGGCAACTCTTGCTTCCTCTTCTCAGTCTCCAGAAGCTATTAAACAGTTACTAGATTCTGGGTTGCCCTCCCTTCTTGTGAGGAGTCTGGCTAGTTTTTGTTTTAGCCACATTTCCTACTCAGAAAGCATTGCTCAGTCCATAGATAATTCCCAGGACAAACTTAGGCGGCATCATGTTCCACAACATTGTAATAAGATGCCCATTACAGCAGACCTAGTCGCTCCTGTTCTTCGGTTTTTGACTGAAGTTGGCAATAGTCATATTATGAAAGATTGGCTTGGTGGTTCTGAAGTTAATCCACTATGGACAGCACTTTTGTTTTTATTGTGTCACTCTGGGTCCACTGCTGGAGGACATAATTTAGGGGCACAACAGAGCAGCACAAGAGCAGCTTCTCATTCTTCAGCTGCTACAACAGGACTGACTACTCAGCAACGGACAGCCATTGAGAATGCAACTGTTGCCTTCTTTCTGCAGTGTATTTCATGTCACCCTAATAATCAAAAGCTGATGGCACAGGTATGAGAACAAAGCCCATCTTAGAGTTTATGTGGGGCCTTAATAATATGAGAAAGTATAACATTTTTGGAAATAGTTAAGTGAGGGCCACGTGATAATAAAACTTGGGATTAAGTACATGCAAATGTCAGAATCCAAGCACAATTGAAGTATCAGTGTCTTTTCCCTCTCCTTGAAATATATGGTCTTCAAAATCCATCACATTTTAGGATGAGGTAACTCTAAATTCATGACCATTCTAGGTACAGTCTGACACTCTTTCAAACTCCGTAGTTAAAGAACTAGCCTAGAATGTAGTTTTGTTGATGGAACTTGATTGACTGTTAGGTATTACCAGACTCCTGTCATCACTGTTGGTTTGCCTCTCATCACTCAGACATTAAGAGTAGGTTTCAGGAGAGAGGCTCTGTACATTACAGTTTATTGGAGTTAGTCTGCATGGCCAACAATTTTGAAAGCTAGAATTAAGAATATTTGCTGGAGCCTTGTTTTGTTGCTAAGTTCTTCAGCTCTGTGGCTTTTGTGACTTTGGACAAGTTGATATATATCAGGGATAATAATACCTGTATCAGTTAATTTTCAACACAGATAATATTGTGTATAAACAGTTTAGCATAAAGACTATTCCCATATTTTAAGATTAAAAAATAATTTATTTTGAGACTTGATGCATTAACATACTTTTGTTAACCAAACATTAGTGGCACGCCTCTTTAATCCCAGCACTCGGGAGGCAGAAGCAGGCAGGCAGATCTCTGTGAATTGGAGGCCTGCCTTGTCTACAGAGTGAGTTCCAAGACAGCCAGGACTAGGGAGGCAAAACAAAAAGCCTTTTGTTAGTTCACATTCTTAATTTCTTGTTCATTTTTCAAAATAATAATCTCCAAATCTTCCACTTAACTTTTGAAATTTCTTGTCTCTCCAGGTTCTCTGTGAATTGTTTCAGACAGCTCCTCAAAGGGGTAGCCTCCCAACCTCTGGTAATATTTCAGGGTTTGTACGAAGACTCTTCTTACAGTTGATGCTGGAGGATGAGAAAGTGACAATGTTTCTTCAGTCGCCATGTCCAGTGAGTCATCTTAATGATTACTGGCATGTCTGTATAACTTGCATACTTTTTAGGAGAACTTGCAGTGAGTTCTGTTCTCATTTTTTTTTAACTTTATGTGTATGAGTGTCTTGCTTGAATGTATGTGTTTGCCTGATGCCCAAGGAGGTGAGAAGAGGATGTTGGATCCCTGGAACTATAGTTATGTGAGCTGCATGTATGTGCTAGGAATCAAACCCAGGTCCTCTGTCAGAACAAGGGCTCTTATCTGTGGAGCTGTGTCTCCAACCTGTCAGGAGCCACCTTTTTGTTGCGATCCTAGCCACAGCAGGTTCGTATGTTCCAGTGTAGGAGCGTGAGGATTAGAAATGTTTATCAGGAGGAACAGAGATAAGAAACACAGAGACACAGGATAATAACAGGAGGGCAATTCAGTGAATGCTGAATGCTGAATTCTCTCCACCCCACCCCACATTTATTTTCCATACACTTTTATACCCCAATGCAAAAGGGGGAAAGAAGGCAAAAGACTGCTTTAACATGATACAAAGGACAGCTAGAACAGTTACTTGCCCCAATATGTGAGACATCAAGCCATTAATTCCTGAGTAAATGTATTTGATGTTTGGGGCAGTGAGCCCACCCTGGACCAAGTATTCTGAAGGCAGCCACTCTCTATGTCAAACCTCCTATTTCAAAAGAAGGAGCTGAAGTATGCTTGAATTCTCTGTCCTTGGTCAGAATGGAATGGATCTACTTCTGTGGGCCATCTTGATGTCCAAAATACCAAGTGACCACAACTTAGGTCAGGATATCTTGTTTTCTGTCCTCCTGTTGTCAACAACTTTGAAAGAATAAAAATAAGCTCAAACTATGACCTTCAGACAAGGTGGAGTAGGCTCACATTTTTGGGCCTTCACACCAGCCACACTTCTCTTTAGTAATGCAGCAGACTGAAACAAGAGCAGTTTATGTTCAGTGACAGAACATAAGTGTCCTAAAGGACAATTTGCCATATCCCTTTTATTAGAATAACAATTATACTATTTTTGAATTGTGAGGTTTTTAGGGGGACACACAGAATATGTAATACCAATCTAAAAAGTTGATGAGCATTTCCTATAGAAAGCATGACAGAAATACATAAAATATACACATTACTTTGTATGCTTTATTGAACTTTTTTTATGTCTTTGAAATCTTTTTGTAATGGTATATATCCTAAAACACTCAACTTCTTAATTTTTTCCCCAGCTGTACAAAGGGAGAATTAATGCAACCAGCCATGTCATCCAACACCCAATGTATGGGGCAGGTCATAAGTTTCGTACTCTTCATTTGCCAGTCTCAACAACATTATCAGATGTTCTTGATAGAGTTTCAGGTAAGTTAAATTTTAGTTTCTCGTTAACCATTTTATGCATTTGATCTAAAAGAATAAGACTTATTTTATTTTATGTTTATGGTTGTTTTCCTTGCATATGTATGTCTGTACCACATACATGCAGTGCCTACGAGATGAGAAGAGCCTGAGTGCATCAGATCTCCGGAACTGGAGTTAGAGACAGTTGTAAGACACCATGTGGGTGCTGAGGACTGGGTCCTCTGCAAAAGCAGCACATGCTCTTAGCCAGTGAGCCATCTCTTCAATCCCCTATAACTTTATTGTTTCCACCCACTCAGAAACTGTTTCACAACCAAAAAAATCTAAATATCTTCATAACTTGAAAACAGAAAACAATACAAATTAAATAAGCAATAATGAGTATTACCTTCAGGCAATAATTGTCTTAGCTATGATGCCACCTCTGTCTTCTGATAACGGGACAAGAGCTAGAAGTGCAAACAGTCCTCTAGAAATCATTGATGGGTTTTTCCCACATATAACCATATGAATGACAGTTTTCAAATTAATAAGTATTTTCTGAATCTAGAGGTAAAATCAACAAATTACCGAATATGAAAATAAAAGGAGTAGGATTACCTAGTTACCTCATTGTTTGTAAATGTCAATGAGGAAAGCAGAGTTACCATTCTCCCCTAAGTGCTTGTTTGCAGTGTTGTAGTCTCTTAAGGAAAAAGCTGCTTTTTTGTTGTTTTCTTCTTGGAGTCAGGGTTTTACTTTGTAACAGCCTTGACTGTCCTGGAACTCACTCTGTAGACCAGGCTGGCCTCAAACTCACAGAGATATGCTGTCTCTGCCTCCCAAGTACTAGGATTAAAGGTGTGAGCTACTAAGCCCAGCTGGAAATAGCTGCTTTATATGGCACTGTGAACATCAACTTTGAATAATTAGGGTTTGTTGCCTCTTAGAAGTCCTAATTATGATTATTTTTTGTGAACAAGAACTGTAGTTTTCTCTAGTGATGTGCTTGTGAGAATGACCCATTTTGCCTCTAAAGCTGATTATGATTATGTGAATTCGATTTTAAAGTAAGCTGGTAATGTGTATGTGTTATGACCTAAAAGTAGTTATGTTCCTATTTATATACTTAAGAGGGAGACCAATATTTTCCACAGAATTATTTAAGGAAAAGTTGGGAGTTTTCCATTTATCACATGAAAATCTAAAGCTCACAGTAAAAGACAGCTTGAAAAGACTGGGAAGGTGCTTTATTGGGAGCATGTATACTAGAATTAGAACAATACAGAGATAAGCAGCACCCCTGCACAAGGATGACGTGCAAATTCATAAAGGATTTCATGTTTAAAGAAAAAGAAAATAGTTATTAACTTTGCAGATAGTAAGTTAAATAAACCATGTGGGTGAAACTGTTCACTATTATAAAATAAAGTAAAAGGTTTCTCTTCCACGATAGTTATGGGGGTAAATAAAGTTTATGGAGGCTGGAGCAGGAGGATAACTAGAGCTTAGGGTTATCATCAGAGTGAGGCCCTGTGTCATAGCAAGAAAAAGACTGTTTTCTAGTTCACCTTCCATATCGCCAGCACAGTTGTTTGCATAGAATTGCGGTTCTTCCCTGCAGCTACACAAAGAATACAATAGAATTTTAGTATGCTATAATCTCTGCATTTTAAACCTCGTTTGTTTTTGTTTTTTAAGTTGGAAATGGCATCTTGCTATTATACACTAATACTGTTGCTTTTTTCTGGATAATGTAGAAAAGCACTGTATTTTAGACAGTATTTTCTTACAGATACTCCAAGTATCACAGCTAAACTAATTAGTGAACAAAAAGATGATAAAGAGAAGAAGAACCATGAAGAGAAAGAAAAGGTTAAGGCAGAAAATGGATTTCAGGATAACTACAGTGTTGTCGTTGCTTCTGGTATGCTTTCTGCTTTCTGTTGTCTTTATTTTCCTTGGATTCCAATGTAATATAGCACTGTGTATTTACAGAAACATATGATAAAATAAATGTACTCATGGGAAATTGGACTTATGTTTTAATACTATATTTTAAAATCTTGTATCAGAAGTCTGATTGTCTGTAGAATTACTTAACCATTGATTGACTAAAGGTTGCTTACTATAACCCACCAGGAACTGAACATGTATGACTAGCATAGATACTGAATTTTGATTTGATAGGCTGCCCTTACCACAATATGAATGGTACCTGAGAAAGTCCATTAATTTAGAACTTTTGTGCAACATCCTTATTTAACTACATGTTAAAACCAAAAAGAATTTACTGGTTTTTATTACATAAAGTTAAACATTAAAGATTTAAATCTTTTTAAAAATTAGTGGATTTAGGAAAAAAAATATTGTCAGGGGTAACTTAGTTTTACAGGGGTCTGTCTTTCACAGAATTGAGATGCTTTTAGTTCAAATAAGGCTCTGTTAAAAAATGTGATATGAACAGAAGGGGAGGGATGTGGGGCGGGGAGAGAGTATAAGCTTAGACTGCTCCTTGATTATGATATTGGTTTATTTGCCTTCCCTAGCATAAAAATCAACATGTGGACCCCAAAAGTACTATTTTACTTGAATTGCCATTTGTACCTAATAGTTGATGGCAGCTTGCATCATTATTATTTTCTTGACATTTCTATATGAAATGCCAAAATTACAGCATGTCATGCAGTTCAGATAGAATTGGGAGTTAGATCTGGATTAATGATGTGGTGTAAGGAATGTCTATTTTTATTAAAACATTTTAGAAATTTATACTTTATATCCTAACTACAAAAAAAATAAAACCTAACCAATTATTATGTTTAAGGGTTGAAATCGCAGTCTAAACGTGCTGTGTCTGCTACACCACCTCGTCCACCATCCAGGAGGGGAAGAGCAATTCCTGATAAAATAGGAAGTACTTCCTCAAGTGCAGACACCGCTAACAAAATAATCACTGTCCCAGTGTTTCACTTGTTTCACAGACTCCTTGCAGGTAATGTTTATGACGAGTAAACAGCAGAGCAGATTCTGAGACTTATAACTGCACAAATTATGTTCTGGGTCTGTTGCTTTGGGTGATTTAAATGAGGTATTGAGGATTTTTCTACACAATTCCTTTTAGGTAAAATAATCCCACAAAGAGTAGCCTTTTCAATATCTGTTTCAGTGTCACAAAGTTATTCCCCCTTTATCTCCTTACTTTTGCTATGAGCATAGAGTGTGAGATGAAGAAATAGTATCAGACAGGCTTTATAGGTATAATTGTAGCTGAGAATTCCACCATAGGGCATTGGTAATTAACATATTCTTCCCAGATAAAATTCTTTGACCAGTACTTTCCATCTGTTAATGTAATATACATTTTTGTCTGTGCCATACTCTTATTGCCAACTAATACTGAATGATGTTCTTTTTTAACTTCACACCCTAAGTTCATAGCAGAGATCAAGTGGTGGGTTATTTGCTATGTCTCTTTCTACATAAAATTTTGCTGTAAAATTGTTTGCCCATGTTTAATATATTATCCTTAGCTAGAGATAATAGTTGCAGTTACATGATCTTAAAATATTTGTTATCTAAGCCACCTATGAATATATTTGCAGATGTTAGCTTTTAGAATATCTGATCTTTCACTTGTGGTTTGACCTTGGTATTCTATAGATTTTTTTCTGGTAATTTTAAACTTTTGAAATTGGTATATTTGTCAAACTTTTGTCCATGATTTAGTAAAATAATTAGCTAATTAAGAAAGTCAAGCAGAGTAAAAATGTTTCCCTCTTAGAAAATTGTTTTAACTTAGTTACATCATTTTTAGGTCAGCCATTGCCAGCTGAAATGACGCTTGCCCAGCTTTTAACTCTTCTCTATGACCGAAAACTTCCTCAAGGTTACCGTTCAATAGACCTTACTGTTAAGTTGGGATCAAAAGTTATTACAGACCCAAGTTTGTCCAAAACAGATTCTTTTAAAAGACTTCACCCTGAAAAAGGTATGTACATGATACTCCTTTAAAACTTGCAGTCCAGTGGTGGCAATACGGCTCAGTTAGTAAAGGACTTGCTGTGCAATCATGAAGATCCAAGTTTGATCTCCAGCATTCACATAAAAAAGTTGACTGTGGTGGCTTCTGCTTGTCATCCCAGTGCTGGGAGGCAGAGACAAGAATACCCCTAATATTCACCAGCCAGCCTACCTACTCTAATTGGTTGAGCTCCAGGTTTAAAGTGAAACCCTTCCTCAAAATGTAAGGTCAGCCAGGCAGTGGTAGCATATGCCTTTAATCCCATGAAAAGCAGGTTGATCTCTGTGAGTTCAAAGCCAACCTGGTCTACAAAACAAAGTGAGTTTCAGGACAGCCAGGGCTACACAGAGAAAATAAAAACCAGGGTGGGGGAAAGGTAAGGTCAGTGACATCTAAGAACAACAACCAAGGCTGAGTTCTCCTAATATGCATTTGCATGCCACCCCTCCTTTCCAGCACATGCATACACCTATGTAAGATGGTGTCTTCACTGTCATTGAGGTAATGACTCAATTTTAAATTGATGAGTTATTTTCATATATTAGCTTAGTGGTACTTTTTGTTGATGATTTATTTGTAAATTATTGAAAACAACTATTTCATTTGGAAACTTAATTCATCTTAGTTCATCATTTCCTACATGTACATAGGTTTTCTTTCTAACGTTTTTTTTGAGAATTACATTGTTGCCATTTTATTATCAAGTTATATCCCCAATTTGTAAATTCCTACTTTACTGACCATTTATATTGAACTGCTTTCATTCCTCATAAAGATTTTTCATATGTTTAAAGGGGATCATGTATTTTATCCTGTTACCTGTAGAGTCCATTAAATAGTTTTGCATGTGCATGCTTTAAATATGTTACTTCTGTATAGATGAATAGGACAAAGTGCATGTCCTATTTATTGAGTGCTGATTCTAATTTTTCACTGCCCAAATACTCTGTAAATAATTCATTTCACAGTGTGAGCATTTGATCACACTTAAACTTTGTATTTTTCTCATGATTAAAGTTTAGTTCTTAGTTACAGGCTATATTACTTAGTAAACCTTAGCATATTTTCTTTTATCAAATCTTCAGCAGGATTATTTGTAACTTTCTTAACAGTCTCAACATTTTGTTAATGTCTTAATTTAGAATTTTTAAGAGATTTATTTATTTATTTATTTATTATGTATGCAGTATTTTGCCTGCATGTATGCTCGCATGTTAGAAGAGGGAACCAGATCTCATTATAGATGGCTGAGAGCCAATATATGGTTGCTTGGAATTGAACTCAGGACCTCTGGAAGAGGAGCCAGTGCTCTTAACCTCTGAGCCATCTCTCCAGCCCCCACTTTAAAATTATATGTGTATGAATTTTTTGCCTGTCTATATGTATATGCACTACCTGTGTGCCTAATATCCAGGGAGATCAGAGAAAGGAGTACATTCCTCTGGAACTGCAATTACAGATTGCTGTAGGCATGTAAATTAAATATTGGGGTTATAAATTGATGGGTTTTGTTCTCTTTTGTTATTTTTCTTTCAAAAATTGCTTATTATCAGAGTGTGTGTGCACGTGTGTGTGCTACAACACAAATGTGGTGGTCAGAGTTCAACTTTTGGGGACCATGTCTCCGTCCACTGTGAATTCCTGTCATTTAACTCAGGCTTACACAGCAAATACTGCTTCTACCCACTGAGCATCTCGTCATCCCTGCTCTTTCTTTTTATGTTTGCATAAATGAAAGCATGTTGTATATGTACACAGATTCTTTATGACATACTAAGTTTTTGTGTAATGTGTTATATAGATCATGGAGAGTTAATTGGTAGCTGTCCAGAAGATGAGGCTCTTACTCCGAGTGATGAGTGTATGGATGGAGTACTAGATGAATCTTTGCTGGAAACCTGTCCCATTCAGTCACCATTGCAGGTTTTTGCAGGAATGGGTGGATTGGCTCTTATTGCAGAAAGATTGCCCATGCTCTATCCAGAAGTAATTCAGCAGGTAAGCTAAGCTTCCTACCATGGTGCATTGTGTATGCTTAGTGGTTGCATATCTTTAAGTTAGTTACCTCAACCTTGAAATGTTCTTGGCCTTATAATTTTTGAGCACTAGATACATCACAAAGGGCTTATATAGAATGTTTAAAGATCAGCTGGGAATAAAGACCTTCATTAAAGTATGCCCTTTATGTTAATGTTATGGTCATCACACTCATTTCTATGTGTGGCTTAGATGTGGTATTGACTGTTTATTATAATAAACAACATAGTAAAATAGTAGCATACTGCTTATTTGTGCCTTGTTTAGCTTCTACTTTTGTCTTAGATGCCATTTCCCTTTAGATGGTTTTAAATCATTAATTCAGCCCATGTCAGTGTTCATTCTTGCTGCTGTCATCCATGTATTTCTGCTTCTCATGTTCCTTGTTATATTAATGGACAATTTTGTCAGTTGTCTCTATAATGTTCTTTATGGACAAAGGGGAAAATCTGGTGGGTATCTTGGCATACACCTCTAATTTCAGCACTTGGAAGGCTTGGAGAGAATTACCAGTTTGAGGTCATTTTTGGCTACAGATAGCAAGACCTTTTCTTGTAGTGAAAGGGGAGCGTAGGCCTGCTTTTCGTCCCGCCTGGCTCCCGCACGGCTAGCTTGTACCCCGAAATAACAACACACAAATTGTATTCA